>PVJA010013714.1:0-48948 GCA_004027025.1 Myocastor coypus | reverse complement strand
GAGAGAGAGAGAGAGAGGGAGAGAGAGAGAGGGAGAGAGAGAGAGAGAGAGAGAGAGAGGGAGAGAGAGAGAGAGAGAGAGAGGGAGAGGGAGACTGCCCTCCCACTCTCGCACTTCCCCTCTGGAGGAGCAGCGGCCACTGACGCTCTAAGGGAGCATCCGTCACCTCCTCGTGGGCTCCACAGGCAGTTCTTGTCGGCTCCATGCGCGTGCTGTGTGACTCACTTCCCAATTTGATCCCTGTTTAATCAACAGTATACCAGGGACAGTACTTGCAACTTTATTGGCTGGCCACAGTCTTGTCCCTCCTCATGCCGGCTTTCTGATGTCCTATTGGATCAATGTTACCAAGCGACTGTGCCCGTAATCCTATTGATTGGTTATGGCTCTGTCTCACCTTCCGTAGGCCTTACCTCCTGGCTTTGCTCAGTAAACACCCTTGGGAAGCCGGGATTGTGGGCACCCACTCTCCAGGCCCCCTTCCGTCCCTCTCAGATGGAAGCTTTCTTTCTCTCCATAAATTCTTCCTATCCTTACTTCGTTGTTCCTACAATTCATTCCTCAATTTTACAGAGCATAAACTTGGCTTTTAGGACATCTAGTCGGTTGCAGTTACATTTTGCCCATATCACTATGGGCTCTAAGGGTTTTCCATTTTGTTTTGTTTTCAGACACTTAAGTAGGATATCTGGATATTTATTAGTACTCATGAAAAATTTGAGTCAACTTGTAGATAAATCACATGACTTTATTCAGTGATAACTTGCTAGTATCTGGCATTTTCCTTGGTAAAATTCACGTAATATCAGTGGTGCATTTGTTACCTCATCCAGGCTATCCCGCAGTTCTAGAACCTTCTCTAGCCCCTGTATTGGTCTGGGCTCCGAGGAGCACATGGGTGCCCGCCCCGCCCCGCTGCCACAAGGCCTCCTGCCCACCCAGACTCCGCTCTCTCCCGGGCTCCCTCCCTTCCTCCCCCACCCTCTCTGGGCTCCCTGCCTGCGGGCCTCCCCTGGTCTGGAGCGCCGCCCTCTTCCTTCCTGTCCGATTCTTCCCTGTGCCAGAGCCCAAGGTGCTCCCACCCCTCCTGTGGAGCTGCCAGCCCCTGGCCGGTGGGCGGCCCTATCGCAGTGGCCCCAGACAGAGGGCGCAGAGCTTTCCTCGGGATTTACAGCCCTAGGCCCTGACACGGGAATGCAGCCACCTGGCCCTGCCTGGAGCCACGGAACTTTGCCCGTTGCCCTCCCCTCCCCCAGGTGCTGAACACCACCCTCTCGTGCCTGTGTGGCTGCGCCACGCTGCAAGGGTGGGCATCCCCACTCCAGGTGCCTCGGACCAGCCCACAGCCCACAGCAGAGCCAGGCTTCTCAGCAGCAGAGAGTGGACGAGCCATGGCCCAGCCCTCCTGAACCACGGGTGGCCCTGCTGCAGGGCCAGGGTGGGGTGGACTAGGCTTTTCCTCGGGCAACTAGAGCTGCCTGCAGGGTCCGGCCTGGGGCCTCCTCCCACCTGCGGGGCACAGCCCTGACTTCCCACCCCACCCATGTGAACCTGGGCTGGGCCTGACTCCGGCTGTATCCCACACCCCATGTGTCACTGAGGAAAGGGAGCCCTGCACATATAGGATCCTCTACACAACTGAATTATGAAAATGAACAATGGTACAATACAGAAAAAGATCGATGGGACCTTACTCCAAGGAGAGAGAGACAACCAGAAAATCAAGAGTAAGAAGGAAAACAAGTCACCAAGCACTGCACACTGTAATTCTAAACCTGCCCAGCAGAGGGTGCTGCAAGGCTGTCATAGGGCGGGGACCACTTCGCTGCAGAAGGCTTCCAGCCTCTTAAAAAGTCTTTGTAGCACACGGCCGTCCACCCGCACTGCCACCGCTGCAGGCCGCTGCTGTGCTACTAACGTAACACTGGTATCATAGCTCCTATCAAATCTCACCTAAGCCTGCGGGGAGTGGTGGACCAGGGCTGACCCAAGGCTGGATGCAATGTGTCCTTGAGATAGAGGGCAGGGGCGACAGAGAACTGTCAGAAGGACAGAGGGGCATTGGCTTATGCTTTGCTGTTTTCGGAGGGACACTGAAAAATATTAAGGATCATTTTGAAAAAAAAAACTGTAATAAAGTTGCACTTATGCATTAAGATATAGAGCAAAGGTTAAAAAAAAAAAAAAAAAAAGTAGCTCTGGCTACAGCGGCCATCACACTCACCTGGAGTCGGAGGAGCCCGGGTCTCCCTGGGCGCGCAGAGTCTGACCACTGTCAGGGAGGAAAGATGCCTCTGGATGGAAAAGGGTCCCGCCATCTGATGGGGGAAGCGGCCAGGGCGGAGGGCTGAGGTTGGTAGAGAGGAAAGGAGGGAGATCTGGGAGGCACGGCTGCAGCCGTGACACGCCGTCCTTTCGTGCCCTTGAGGTGCACACAGCCTGGCCGCGAGTGACTCTGGGTCACTATGAGAGTCACCGGACGCGCGGCAGCAGAGACAGCGGGCTCCACCCCGCCTTGCGCAGGGCCTTGCTAGGCCCCGCCTCCCTCTGACCGCACCTGTAGCCTGCATCACAGCCTGCGGCTCCCGTCCTCCCGTCCTGCGTCCCACCTGGCCAGCTCCTGCCGTCTCTGTACCCTGCGCAGGCGCATGCCCCGGGCCCTGGCCGGAGGTCCTGTTCCTGCCACAGTCCTCTCCGCTGCACCCTGCCTCCCATCCATCCCTGCAGCTTCTGCCTTCCTTGGTCACTGGCTGGCTCTGGAGTGCCCCGACTCTGCCCAAACAGTTCATTTCCACGTCTTTATTTTTTCTTTTCCTCCACAGTACCAAGGATCAACCTTACCAGTCCTTGACCACTGCGACAGCTCTCTAAGTTGCCCTGGCTAGCTTTGACCTCGCAGTCCTCCCTCCTCAGCCTCCCAAGCAGCTGGCATTGCAGGTGCCCGTCACCTCCTTGAGCCTTTCATTGCTTTGGTCTCCGACAGCCCTGCCTTAGACTTCCATCACTGGGCCTTGGAGGCTCCGACCTCATCCAGCTGCTATGTGTGCCTCCCCTTGTGGACTGGCACACTTGGTGAATTCTGAATTGATGAATGAATTCTAATTGATGAATTCAATTAGCCTTGATGAATGTTTCAGTTGATATCCATGGAAAACGCCATATGACTTATATCAACATGTGTCTTATTTCGCAAAAGTACTGTGTGATTTTTTTTTCTGAAGAAGCAATATAAACTGCGTCGAAGGGGTTTCTCTTCCTTGCAGTGAAGGAAAGAAGCGGGGAGGGTGAGTCACACTGACTCAGAGTCAGTCTCCACCTAGTTCCAGGCAGAGAAGCTGCGCAGCGTCTTATTTCACTTTATTTGCAGTGCTATGCTGCCCCCTGGTGGCCATAGGTGGCTGCAGCGGCGCCGCGGTCTCGGGCTGAGCCGGGCGATTGGGCTGGGACACAGCCGCGGTGACTTTCCAGGATTCTTACCCCAGCTAACCGATTCCTTCCAGCAGATCCTGTGTTGGCACTAAGTTGTCACTCGCTGTTTCCTCCCTTTTCATCTGAGCTTGACTGTAATCTTCCAAGTTTATTTTTTCAAAATGTTACTCACATAAAAAGGCAAATGGTTAAGTGAAACATCTTAAGATTTCAGCCCTGCGTGGTGGTACATGTCTGGAATCCCAACACTTGGGAGGCAGAGGCAGGAGGATCGCCCCAAGTTCAAGGCCAGCCTGGGCTACAAAGTGAGCTCAAGGCCAATCTGAACAAAAATGTCAAAGGAAATCTTCAACTTCATTAATTACCAGGAGCATGACAGGTAAAATACAAAATACTAATATTTTACTAGATAATTCCTAGATTTACTGTAGATTAGATAAAATTATGAAGTCAGCTCTGCCATTAATGAAAATGCAGAGTAAAAGCGTGTGCAGTGTTAATAGTTGTGCAAAGCCTTGGTGTCAGCCCCCCCCCCCCCCGAAAGCCTTCCGAGGTCACCTGTTCAAATCGACCGTGTGCGTAACCCATGGCCCCTCCCACAGCCGCATCAACACACGTGTGCAGACGTGCTCTTAGCAGGGCTGGCAGCACAGCTCAGGGGTCTAAGCGCCTGCCTGGCAAGCCCAAGGACCCAGCTTTGATCCCTGGTACTACGTGCTGTGCCGCTGCGCCAGCCACTGAAACCAGGAGTGGTGGTGCACACCTGTAATCCCAGCGCTGGGGAGGCTGAGACAGGAGGATCACCCCGAGTCTGAGGTGCATAGCGAGACCCTGTACCAAATAAATAAATAAATAAATAAATAAATAAATAAATAAATAAAACCATTTAAAAAAAAAAAAAGGGCTCAGCGCCTCAAAATCATAATGCAAGTGGAATAAATTGAACACAGAGGCTTAAATATTGCCGGCTTCTCTTATATGAGAAATACAAAATAGAAATAAAGAACTGAACAAAAGGTCAGTACTAGGACATCGGGAGACAGAGCTTCTGCAAATGGGAAAGGTGTGAAGAAGCGGAAGTGGGGAGAGAGGAAGGCAGAGGAGGGTGAGCGTCTTGCTCTCTCTTTGCTGAGCCCAAGCACCCCATAACCACGGTTCAAGGGGCAGAGGTTTGTTTCACCTCACAGCTTGCAGAGGCCACAGCCAGCTGGCCCCAGGGCAGGGCAGCATGGCAGAGAGGCGTGGCAGGGAGACACAGTCTGTGGCAGGTCGGAGGCAGCAACAGCAGAAGCCTCCTCTTTCCTTTCATCCCACCCCGGCCACGAGCCTTTGGGTGCTAACACGTAGCCCCCGGGCTTTTCCGTTATCGGCACCCAGAGCTGTGGCGAAGCCACCCGTGGGCCAGTTTAGTAGCCACAGCCTCAGTCCTGGGATCACACAGCCTAGATCCAGCTGCCTCTGCAATGTGCCCCTTACAAATGCATGAGACTTTGGGGGGAGGGATCTAGACACAAGCCACAACAGGGAGGGAAGGGGAAGAGAGGGAGCGGTAGAAAGAGCTACGCTGTGCCGTGGACCGGCGCCAGCTGCCCATGGTGAATGCGATCATCACGTATTGCAAACATGTGCTAATGACTAGAAAAAGAGTGAGCCAGTGTTCATAGCTGCATTAGGCAGAAAGCGGAAACCCCAAACAATGCAAATACTCGTTAGAAGAAGGGTACACAGTGAGACAGAAAACCAAAATAAAAATAGGCATGCCGCTGTATAAATGAGACTCACTGAAAAGCGACTAGCAACCTACGTAGGTCGGGCTCACGCAAGCGTGATGTGCTCCCAGCTGCGTAAGATTCAGAGGCCCCAGGTACATGCACACAGGTACAGCTCACAACACGGCTATGTCCGGGGAGGAGGTTTGAGAAAGCGTGGAGGTTACAGCAGAGGCAGACTGTGTGTTGACACGCGACCTCGTGGTGACCACAGGACCCTGTGCTCCTTGAGACCGACCATTCCTGGGGCTGGAAGGTTGTCGCCTGCAGGCTGGTGACAGAAGGTCACGAGCAGACAAGCGTCACGTGCAGTTCCCACACATGCCTTCAGACTCTTGGGCTGGATCCATGCTGAAGAAAACCTTCCACTCAAAAAAGCAAAAATCATAGAGACCGGATTCTGTGACTTCATTCTAACAAGCTGGAAATTCAGGTCCACTTTATCCTCCAGCCACTATCTGGAAGCTAACATGACCTTCTTCCGAAGCCGGATATTGGAAAGATCCTGATACTGTCAAGTCTGAAGCAGTGAGATATTAAACTATATGACTTCTCATCTGTGTGTCATCCAAAGGGCATAAATGCACCCAGTATTAGGAATTGTGCTAGAAATTTAATCACTGTAGATCAGATGGAAAATGAAATATGGGATTTATTTTATTTGGAGAAAAAGAACCATACTTGATAAAATACTGCTTTCATAAGCTACAAATACGACTGCTAGTTTCCTTCTCAGCCCCCTCCCCAGCCAGGGCGCACCCTCAGGAGGCCTCCAGGATTTATTCGCGGCTCCTTCAGGGCTTCTGCTTATTGGTTCCTGAGCTGCTGGGCCTGCGCTGAGGCAGAGCTGCCCTGCTCCGGGTGATCCAGCCTCGGCGCGCAGGTTTGCAATGTGCCTGGGGAGAGGATGGCGCGCGGCGACAGGCTCCGGGGCTTCTCACTTTGACCTCTGGGTCCCCATGGGGACACCTACAACCCCGTTGTAAGTGGGGGCAGCCACTGCCCAGGCCTCGCCTGTTCTGGTCTATGCCTCTGGGGACTCAGGAGACTGGGTTTACCCCACTTCCTGTGGGAGCGACCTGCTCCGTGTGGGTCGGCGTCAGACTCACTTCGAAATGTGTGTGAGCCAGTGGGACAGTGAAGTAGAAAAGTGTGTGCGTGCATGTGTGCGTGTGTCTGTGTGTGTGTCTGTGTGTGTGTGTGTGTGTACCCGCACACCTGTGTGATTGGGCGAAGTCCCGATAGCCGCCCTGCGGGGCGGTGGCATCTGCCTGCGCCGGGCAGAACCAGCACGCTCCTCTCTTCTTCACAAATCGCCTAACGCAGACTTCATTCTACTCTGCAGTAGTGGGGAGATTCCAGGGGTGTCTTGAGTCCTGTGCTCTGACGTTGATTTCTCTAAGGCGTAGCTCAGTGGTAGAGCACAAGTTCAATCTGCATGAAGCCCTGGCCTCTACGCCCACCATGCCCCCGAAATGAAGCAAGGGGAGCAGGGGCTGCCAGAGGTCAGAGCGCTTGTGTCCGTTCACAGTTTTGTCAGAGTTAGACTCAAATTCAATCCACAAGGTCCTAAATCAACGGAACTGGGGCGCCGGGATAGATAGCTGGAAAGCGTAATCCGGGGGCGGTTTTCCCGCAGACGCCCCTCGCTCCGCGCATGCGCTCTTCTTCGCCTGCTTGGCCCAGCGCACAACCCTCAGCCCGGCACCACCCACTCTTGGGGATTCTCCAGCCTACGGGAGAGACCCGGGGCAGGCGCTGGACTTCTTTCCCTGTTGACTGATTGACTGCAATACCGGGGACTGAACCCTGAGCCCCGGCAGATAGCTACAACTCCAGCCACTCCCCCCCCCCTCCTTTTTTTTTTAATCCATGGGAAAGAGTTTCACAGTCTTCCTCTTGCCTCAGCCCCCCAAGTGCTGGGATTACAGGAGCACACCCCACACCTGGCCCCTGTTTCCTCGTAAATATCTGTACGCATTTTCCCACAAATTTTAATTCTCTGGTTTCCGACATATTCACAATATTTCCTGTCTGCGTGACAGTGGGGCTTTTATTATATTAGAGAGGGCAGCGTCTCATCCGAATCCTTACTTGGAAATAGATTCTTTAGCCTGGAGCTGGAGTTTCTAGGATTTCTTTAGGTTTTGATGCAGAATGTATCCTACTATGACAATTTTTATGTTTTTTTCTAAACAATGTTTTTGAGGCTATTTTATGAGTATTTGAAAATGGCATGCTTATGCTAGAGTTGGGGAAAGACTTTGAGCTTAATAATTGCATTGTTCCGCTTTTCTAATTAAATTTAACTAATGTCTTCTAGTTGCTCCCAAATCTGCTTTGGTTGATTGCGTTTTTATTGTAATTAAGTAATTTACATATGAAGTAAACAAGGGAATATGATTATCAAAATAGTTTTCTGTGAAACCAGAGATTAGTCCTTGGGAGAAGCAGGGAGTGATTCGCCCACGAAGAATCTGGAACTCAGTGACGGGGGTGGGGAGCGGGGGTGCGCAGGCGCCGACAGGCTCTCTGGGGCGGGGGCGAGGTGCAGATTCTAAGCCTGGATTTTTCACGAGTGACCTCAGGGGCTTGCTTGGCCTTGCAGAACACAAAACGCTGCGCCACAGGGGGCGCGCCTGGGGTGCGGCTGGGGTGAGGCTCATGGTTGAGGATGACTTAGAGTTCTAATCAGGGCCACTAAGAGTTGTCCATTTTAGCTTTAAAATCAAATATTTAAAGTTTGTACATATGTGTGCATTTTAATAATTTAATGTTTCTAGATTTATTTATTTATTTATTTATTGCCTTTTTGAGACGGGGTCTCACTATGCAGCTCAGGCTGGCCTTGAGCTCACTTTTGTAGCCCAGGTTGGTCTCCAGCTCACACCGATCCTCCTGCCCCAGCCTCCCAAGTGCTGGGATTGTGGGCATGCCACCGCGTTGCTGTTTTATTAATCCATGAAGCACTTTCATCTTATCTCTAGATAAGATACTTTCTACTGCCTGTGCCTAGACATGAGGAAATCTACAGAAAGATCGATGGTAGAGAACCTGGAGTATGCACAAGGCTCTAGTTTGGGCAAAGGATCACAGGTAATTCTGAAATCTTGCAACTACTGCCCATGTGAGAAATTTCATGGTAAGTTTGTGTATTTCTTGTAATCAGTGGGCACTTTTCAAAATGAAAACCTAAGAAGCCCTCATGAAAACAGAAGCAGGAAAAAGAAGGGGGGCTCATCACTGGCAGGACTCGACTGTCCTTAAAGGGGTTTTGTTGGGTCTTCATAACCTTAAATATGAGCCCATAACCTTAAAAGATAGCCAGAAGAGAGAGATTATAGATCCCCCTCCCTCCCTCTCCCTCCCTCCTTCCCTCTCCCTGCCTCTCTCCCTTTCCCTCCCTCCTTCCCTCCCTCCCTCCCTCCCTCCCTCCCTCCCTCCCTCCCTCCCTCCTTCCCTCCCTCCCTTCTTCCCTCCCTCTTTTCCTCTCTCCACAGCTCCCTCCCCCTCTCTGTCTCTGTCTCTGTTCCTCTCTCCACAGCTCCCTCTCCCTCTCCATCTCCATCTCTGTCTCTGTCTCTGTCTCTGTCTCCTTTCTATTGGCTGGTCCTGGCCATGGAACCCAGGGTCTCACACACACTAAGCGAGCACTGTGTTCCCAAGCAATGTCTCCACCCACAACCCTTCTAACAGAGGCAGAAACAAGACCTGAGCACTTGAGGAGTTTACCTGGTGCCCCAGTGTGGGTGAGCCATTACCTGGCAGGGCACAGATACATCGCAGCAGCTTAAGCCATCAACTCACTGCATTAGTGTTTGTCTGGCTCTGTAGCTGACGATGCCAAGCTGGGCAGCTCTTGGGTAGAACCTCCTTTGCGGTCATGGTCAGGTATGAGTGGGGCATGCCGTCTTTAGGACGTCATGGTGGCCATCAAGCTGCTGTCTTCCTGTGGTGGGCCCTGGGGTTGGTGAGGGCTGAGCTTGCATGAAGGAGCCCAGTTGCTCAGCTTGAAGAGGGGTGTGTGGAAGACAGATGTCACAGCAAGCCTTAGGAGAGCCTGGGCACCGGCTCCACCCCTTATCCTGGCAGGCCTTCCTCGGTCACTGCTGCCAGACCATGCCAACGAAGTGGTCACTAAGACACGCCTAGGTTCCCAGGAAGGGACTGAGCCTGCTCTTCCTGATGGGGAGCAACAGCGTCACGACACAGAAGAGCTCATGGGACGAGACACAGCTGAGGCCATCTCTGGAGAAGAGGGCCCAGCACAGTCGCATCGCCAAGACGACCAGGAGCAGGCCGGCACCGGCGCTCTGACTGCGGCACGGCAGGTCTCCACGGGACCCACAGGGGCAGATGTGTCACAGCTCTGGTCGGGATCCAGGCTGCTTCCCAAAGGCGTTCAGTGTCGAAGGACGCGTTCTAGGTGGTCTTTTGGGATGTACTGGATCCGGAAGTGGATCAGTGGGTTAATCCACTGGTGAGCACCACGATTTGGTGAAAGTGATGGACCCAAAAAGTGGGGTCGGGGAGAAGAAAACTAGTCATGGCTGGGGCCTCCCACCCGCTGTGCCTCCAGGGGCCAGGAGGGGGCGTCTGAGTCACACTTCTCTCATTGCTGGCACAAATAGCAATCACTCAAAATGAAGGAAGGAAACGATTATTTAGCTCACAGTTACTGGACGTTTCAGTACTCACACTCGGCCAGCTCCAAGGCAGATGGGCACATGGCAGAGAGCAGCTCTTCGTGGCAGTGGAACAACAGCAACAGAGGCAACAGAGAGGTCCACCAACCAGGGCAACAGAGAGCAACAGAGAGAGAGTCTGTCTCTTTGTCTCTCGTAGAATACATTCAGGCTCTCTACCTCAGGCTATCCACCTCGGGCCACACCCATAATCCCAGCAGTACTAAGACCCATAATCCAGTCCTTGGATCACCCACAACTCCAGTGGATCATGAGTTTATCTCAAACTCTAGCAGTCCCCACCCCATGACTGCAGGAGGCTTTGGGGGGACAACTAGACACAAACCATAACAGGTGGGCAGCTTTATGCTCCCACATGAGCCTCACCATGGAGATTTGCCTCCCGCAGGCAAAACCAGGAGACCATGGACTGCAACATCTGAAACCTTGAGCCATAACGTACCTCTCCTCTGAAGTCATTTATCTCAGGCATTTTGTCACACTGGCAGGAAGCAAGCACCATATTTGGTCATTTCTTGGAATTAAGACTATTTAAAACATCTTTAAATATAAGCATGTAAATGTTCAAAAGTCCTGAGGTCAGGTTCAGTGCCACGGGGTTCACAGGTGCCTGGTTGCAGCCAGGGCTCAGGGGAGACTGTGGATTCGGGCTCATCTGTTCTCTAGATGAGAAGTTAGTGGGTTTTGGCGGCTGACTGATTACTGGTGATAAAGCTGTTTTCCTTGGCATAATGATGAGGTGCAGCTACTACTTTCTGTATGAACGCTACGAATTGCCCTAAGCACGTCCAGCTGCCCCAGGAAATCTAGTACCCGAGCAATTCGTACAGCCTCTTTCATTTCCCTCGGAGCCCACCTGAGTTATTTTCTTCCCTTGGGCCTCCACAATTTCCAGTGGAGGACGCCTAGCTCATCAGAAGATTCTGGAGCCTGGGATGTGTGGGCAGGGCCATGAGGGGTCAGGGGTCACCCATCGTGTGCACACGGCAAGCCACAGGCAGCAGGGCACTTCTTACCTTAAGGACTCGATCTGTTTGCTTTTGTTCCTGCTGGGTCTTAACAGAAGCCTCTCTAGTGGACGTGTCCTGGGCTCTGGCGGATGCCACAGGAAATGCTACCACCTGTCTGCTCGGGTCACTAGGCTTCGGGCGATGCTAGCACCTGCGTCATTCTCATTACTGGGCCTTGTGGCCACCGGCCACGCACACTGCACTCCCTTCTGTCAGTCACCACCAGGATTAGGATTTCCTGGTAGCTTACATACAAAACACACTGAGCAAGAAGCAGGGGACTGAGAGCCGAAAGCCATCCTCCCCCGCCTGCCAAGGGCGGCAGCCTGGCCTAACCCTGTCCCTCTGCTCTGCATGAAGCCATGTGCAGCTCAGAGACATCCAGGAATGATCAAGAGTGCCGGGAGCAAAGGAGCCCTGACAACGAGGAGAAGGCACTGCACAGCGCAGGGTGTTGAGCCGAGCACGCAGGGGTCTCTCTTTGGTGGAGGAGGGAGTCTCCAAAGAGAGAAGAGGCTGGCATGGCAGAAGATGCCCCAGGAGCCAGGGGAGGCTAAGGAGGGCAGGGAGCGCAGCCGGCCCCGACCATGGCCTCGTCCTGAGGCCCGTGGGCCCAGCCGCCCCCGGCATGCCGCTGGTGGGGCGTGGCTTCAAGCCCAGCTGCAGGCCGGGCAGGGTCCTTGTCGCCGCTGTGCCCTTTACTGTTGTCTCAGTTCTTGTTTATACACGCACGCATGCACACACACTCATGCACACACGCCCGCACACATGCACACGCACCTTCTCCAGTTCTGATCTCCCAAAACATTACTACAGAAGGCTTTCCTTTGACATTTTCTAGCTGTTCATTACGTATGTTTGTATTGCTTTTATGAAAATAAGCATGTGTACAACTTTGAATTGCAAATGGCTACACTGGTCACTTCCCGTAAGCAGTTTCGCCCTGTGATAGACAGTGTCATTAGGGCCCTACCCCTTCATCACTGGCTTTGCCACTGTGGCTCGGGCTTTGCTGCCAGCATGCAAACGAGGCCACGATGCCATGTAGGCCCGGACTCAACTCTTCCCTGCTGGCACTTCTGAGGTAGCTCCCACCTTTCTCTGCACCTTTCCGGGCTCAAGTATTTCCAAGTGAGCTAAGGAAGGCTGGCCTGAGTCTCGCATCCAAGCTGCGCGGCTATGGCCCACTTTCCTGTGTGGTAGAGCAAACTGTTGGGTGTAGCTAGTGAGACGCTCTCAAGAGGAGGAGGATACTGTGTCAGCAGAGCCCTCAGGAAAGCTGCCAGCCCCTGAAGGCAACATTTCCTTGCAAGTCTCACCTGGGAGAGCCCCTCCAGGTCACGCTGGGATGAGCTGGTGTGTTAGGTTTGGGTCTGGCTGTGCTCCCATAGCCTCATGCAGTCACTGGGGTGCACCTAGAGGTTGCGATTAACTCCTGATCTGATGCTGGGATTATGGGTATGAGTGCTGCCCCCGCCCTGGCCAGACAGAATGAACGCAACATAAGGAAGGGAGAGAGGCTTGCCCTCTGCCCTCTGCCCTCTGCCCTCTGCCCTCTGCTGCTGTTCCTGCCTTTGGCCCTTGCAGTTTTTCTCTCTTCTGCCATCATGAGCGGCTGCCCTCTGCCACGTTCCACTCTGGCTTGGAGTCGGCAGAGTACAGACTGAAACCTCCACAAGCTGTGAGCTAAATAAACCTTTCCTTCCTTCATTTTGGGGCTCAGGCATTTTGTCCCAGCAACAGAGGGAAAGTGACCGAGACACCTTCCCATTCCCCAGGTCCGCATCTGTGTCAGAGCGACGTCTTACACCACCTAGCTACGCAGAGCCCACTTTCACACTGGAGATGGAAGCCACGAGGGCGCCCAGTTCCAGCTTCCTCCTTTTCTTGGAGTGGGTTTCCCCCCAGGATCCCTGGGGTCCTGTCTTGAACCTACTGCATTAGAGACACCCTCCCCCCAAAATGCATGGTTCAGTGGTTCAATATTTTTGAGTCTGAATTAGAGGGGGAGAGGGTCACAGCCTCCTTCCTCTCAGGAGGTGGCCCTGCCTGACAAAGACATTTGGAGCAAGCCTGTAGCATCCAAACCCCAACCCCAGATGGTGGGGAGCCAGGCAGTACACGAGCCCCACACTGACCTCTGTCAAACGCATTGTTACCTGAGAGACCGAGGATGCCCTGAGGTCACCATCACTGTTTACCCCGCAGCCACCAAGCAAAGCTTCTGTGGCCACGGTCTTCAGAAAGGCTTGGGTGGGCAGTGTTGTGCGCTCCCTGCAGAGCTGCCCACAGCCCGTGGCCACCGCACTGAGCCACGCACGCATCCCCTTCGTGCCCCAGAGCCCCAGACAGGTCTTTCCAAGTCCTCCAAATGCCAAGTGAAAAATTAGCCTAATAGCTCCTAATCACTCACTGCTTTCATCTCATTCTTTGAGAGGAAAGCAAAACATAAACTGGAAAAAATTGCTGTAATTTGGCAGACGCAGAAATACACCAACATCATCACTTTTTTAATAGTGAAAGTTACTGCTTTTCAAAAACAGCATTAGAGTCCTATGGCAAATAGAATACAGGCTGAGCATCTTAAATCCAAAAGTCTGAAACCTAAGATGCTGTAAAATCAGTAGCCTTTGGGGTGTCAAAAGTGGACACCACAAGTGGAAAATTCCACATCGTGAATCTATCGTATGCGCAAAATTGTTAAAAACACTGCCTGGAGTTACCCGCAGGCCCTGTGTAAAAGGTTGCTTTGGGGAATCTCGGTGCGTAGGAGCCAGCAGCTACAGGCAGAAGGAGCGGCGGGACAGAGGAGAGGCAGACAGACTGTGGCTGCTTCGCTTGGGACCTCGAGGCAGATGCACGGCCCATGGCAGCAGGGCAGGAGGGTTTCTATGCAGAACTACACCCAGGTGGGCCATGGCCAAAGGAAGGTACTGGGCTTTTTCTCAAAAGCTATTTATCTACCAAGCGTCAGGATAAGGCCTCTTTCTCAGCTGATGAAATAAATGCTCAGCCCTGTGAAGTCACCAGAAAGGCTTTGGTTATCCCATGGGATTTGAAAAGCACACCAAAAGGGTCATCTAGTAGGCAAAATGCCGGTCGCAATCCAGGCGGCTAGAGCCATGCTAGGCTGGATCTCCACAAAAGTGCCTAAGACACGTAAATGCATTTTGAGCTTAGATGCAGGCCCCGAGCTCAAGTATCTCATTGTGCACATACAAATATTCCAAAATCTGAGACAGTCCAGAAACCTAAAACCCTTCTGGCCCCAAACATTTCAGATAAGGGATACTCAGCCTGTCCTGTCCCTTGGCACGCCCCAAAGGAGTCCATATCACAGTGTCCGGAGCAGATGACCGTGACGAGGCCTAGAGAGCAGCACCCAGGACCGGGAGCTCACCACACACTGCACCAGACAAGGAGGAAGGAGCCAGGCAGCCGGAAGCCCCGCTACAGAAAGACCCAGACCCCAGCACCTCCCCTAGGACTGGGGCCCCGGGTCCTCCACTGTCACAGGCCCTGCAGAGAGCTGGACCGGGGCCTGTGCTAGACCGGCCCTCATTACCAAGGCTGGGCCTGGCCTTGGTGGAGGGGAATGTTTTCCTTGGCTGCAGTCCCCTGACGCACTGCGGCAGGGGCTGGCGGGCACCCCACCTACATGAAGAGCAGCTCAGACACTCCACGCTTTTCAGCTTTCATATTTTTGTCTCTCGCGTGGCCTTATGTGGGTCACCTATTGCAGGACCACACACTTGGCGACTTCACACAAATACAAACTTCTGACCTTACAGCTCGGTAGCACAAAATCTGGCATGGGTCTCCCAGGCTAAAACCGAAGTGCCGGCAGGACTGCGTTCCTTCTGGAAGCCGCACTGGGAAGTGTGCCTCTCACCTTGCCTGCTACCTGCAGGCCGCTGGTGCTGTGGCTCAGGCCACCTCCTCTGCCCTCCAAAGCCTCTGCCACTGCAGGGCTGGCGCTGACCTCCTGCCTCCCACTTCTACACCCTGCAGTGACATCGGGCTTGCCCAGTGCTGGGCGCTTGTCATTTTGAAAAACAAGTTTTAAAAATACTAGATTCGGACTGTTTAGTTCTCTGTCTTTTAAATTAAAACAATTTGTTTGTGTTCCTGTTTGAAATCACACAGAAATTCAATATATGACTAATAACTGCTGGTTATTAGGCCAGTTTAGCATCTGAGGCCAGGCTGCCTTTCCTCCTGGCGCTAAAGGTGCTGGAGAATGCGTTCACTGTGTTCACATAGGATGTGGGACATCTCTAAAGGTGATCTGAGGCTGATTGCCCACCTAAGGAAAGAAGATCAAGACCAAATAAGACTCAGCAAAACAGACAAGCAGACACCGGCAGGTGTCAAATGTGGACTGCGGCGTGGCCGGAAGTGGCCCGGGGGCTGCTGCCGCCACCCTTGGCGTTAGGAGATGGACCATCTGTGTTTTCCAGTCGTGGTCCCTGCAGGCAGGAGGATCCACACAGCTGGGAAGCCCCTCATGCAGACTCAGCGCTCCTGTGGTGTCCCCAGACCTCTCCCCCCGGGCCACCTGCCTGAGGCAGACGCCCCACCAGCCGGCCAGTCCCACCTGGTCTTGGCCCCTTCCTGCTCCTGTCACCCGGCCACACCTCTTCGCCTCCCTCCAAGCCTACTCCCTTTGGACCCCTCCCCCCCGGCTCCCTCTGGCTAACTGGTGGCCCTGGGCCTGGCCTGAGCCTCCCGGGGTCAGCAGCCTCTCTGCCCACTCTGGTGGAAGCTGTTTGTCCCTGGGCTGGGTTCGAATTAAATAAGAGAGCAGAACAGATTAAAATTTAGAGAGCTGTTTATCAGCCGGGCTGGTGACTGAGTAGCTGCACTGCAGGCAGGTGCTAGCCAGCAGCAAAGCAAGGTTTGGCTGGTCTTTCAAAGTGAAGAACCACATTCTGGCCCGCAGATAAGATTAGGGAGGGGTGTGCAACGCTCTGAGAGAGGAAGAACTTAATCTTACGGGACTTGACAGAACAAACAGTCTTGGCCTCAGAGTTGGATGTTTGTATGTAAAGCAATCAAGGTGGGGTCATCTTATGGCCTTAGTAGTTTTTCCACAGTCCTAGAACATTTTCAACTCCTGAATTAGGTTAGGGAGGGGAGGGAGACAGTGGTTACTCAGTTACTCATTACTAAACAGCCTGGAACAGAGGATGAGAGCACATTCCTTAGAGTAGATAACAGGAAGCAGAAGGGAACCTGATAGTTTTCCATGGTTGTAGCGCAGGAGTCAGTTAAGCCATTACAGCTCCTCCTGGCTGGAGGTAGGCAGGTTTCAGCAGTGCCCACACGGCGCCCCCTGCAGGACGCAGGTCTGCAGCCCCTACCTGCCCTGTGGTTCCCAGACTCCGCCGGCTCCCTGCTCTCCTCCAGCCCCGCCTGGGCGGCCAGCCCTTCTCTGACCCTGCAGCTCCCTCCGGGTCCTGCCCAGCTCACTCCTAAGTGCAGGGCTGCTAGCCTGCTCGTCTTCTACCTGCAGCTGAAGCTGCCCGCTCATGCAACTCCTTGGGTTAACCCTAAAATGTCCCCAAAGACTCGGGTGCTGTGGGTGGACTGTGAGCTCATCAGAGGACTGGTCCATGGGTGGGCGTGTGACTGAATGGATGGTCAGGGGCAGAGTCTCCAGCCGGCCTGCTGTGAAGGCCCGTCTTGATGCTGACCGCTACCATCCCATTCTGCCCTCTGCACCGCTCCGTTTCACCATGTACTCCCCGTTGTGCTCTTCTCCACTCTGGGCCCAGAGGCAGCAGAGCCTGGGGAGCACGGACCGAAGCCTCCAAAGCTGTGAGCCAAGATGACCCTGTCCTCTTCGTGGTGCTATCTCAGGCATTGTGCCATAGCCAAGGACAAGCTGACGAATGCATCCGCTGGCCCCATCCCCACGGTGACCCAGGGTGAGGCTGCAGAAACTCAGCGAAGCGCAGCGGGCCCAGGCCCCTCCCTCTCCTGGGACCCAGGCCGCTCTGAGTCACACAGGCTGTCTGTCCCTCCTCAGGTCCTCACAAGCTTTTATCTTCCTCCTGTGCACTTCCTTCTCCTTGAAGACCCTGCCTTCAGCTCCAGAGGCGCCCAGGCAGCAGGCAAGCCCTGTGCACCCCTAGGTACCCAAGTGCATTTCTGCCCGCCCACTCCCCAGAAATGCCAGTGTGTTCTCTGCCCAGTCTCCCTCCAGGTCCAAAGGCCTGGCACAAGGACAATGCACACGTGCCCATTTTTGGTTTTTCCTTTCTTTATAGTATGTGGTGTATGTGGCGCCTAGTAAACACACTCATCAGGGGACTTGGTGCAGATGCGTCCCACATCTCGGCGATCGGTGCCTTGATGTCCATGCCCATCCTCCCTTCTGGCTAGATGCCCTTCTCCTCTCCACACACTCCAGCTTCCTCTTGGCTCTAATCTCTTCTATGGTTGCATTATTTGCAACTGGCTTTCTAACAGAAGAGAAGCCACCATGCTGCTGGCTTTCAGATCCCAAGAGATTCCAGACTCTGGGTGTCCTCAATGAAGACCTGGAGGAGACACACAGCGGAGGCAGCAGAGGTGCCACGCTGATCGGGGTGGAGGAGATGTTACGCTGCAGGGTGAGTGAGCCGGAGAGAGGCTCCCTGTGATCCCAAGGGGTGAAGGCCAGGCTCTCCTGCATTGTACTTCCCAGGCTACTTCTCCCCTGCACACAGGTGCTTTGGGCAGAGGTCCTCTGAGAAGCCCGTGTGGCCTGACCTCAGGTGTGACATCCTGTCAAAGCCCTACTTGGTTTCCCACCAATGAAAATGAAGCATTGAAAATGGCACTTTTCTGATTGGTCCCAGGGCTTGGAAACTGCAGCATTGTCCTGGGTTCCGGGCTTCTGTGCCCAAGCCCTGGCTTCTGGGACAGGTCCCACCCACTGGCTCCACCAGCTGTGCCCCCATCTTAATCCCCTACCTGGGATTGGTATTTCACCTTCCACATCTGACTTATGCATTACAATGGGGTGCGCCTGTTTCTGTACAAATGCCTCAAATGTTTAGCTTGCCCTCTCGTTCTCTCTGCTCCTAGGAAGTGTGGCAGGGGCTGAGACCACACCCTGTCCACTTATATGAGGTCATTGTCATGCGGGCTGGAAATGGTGCTTCTCCCTAATGTCACCTTCCTGGAAGGGAAGAGGCATCCGCCCTTGGTGCTGATGGCAACTTTTATTAAAGGCACTTGTGGGGTGTCAGAGCTGCTCCCCGCCCTGGAGACACAGAAATGAACAGAGTCGCTGCTACATGCTGTCTGGCTTGTGATAGTGTAGTAGTAATGATGGTGTCTGAAACTAACTCTCATAGAAAGTTTCCAGAAATAAATTCGCCAAGCAGACACAGTCTCTGTGGAGCTTGGGTAGAAAAATGTCTCCAGGACCAGGATTAAGGTGACATGAGGTCTGGATAGGGGTAAGGCTCACCGAATCCAGAGGGCTCCAGTCCTTGGGTATCCTAACCTTGCTTAGTTAGTCTCCTTGGCCTGAGTCTTAATTACTTTCTTTTCCATGGCTGGGACAAAATACACCACGTCCACAAGTCAAGGAAGGACAGGAGTTTTTCAGCTCCTGGTTCACAGAAGCTTCTGCCCGTAGTTTGCTGGCTTCAAGGACAGGTGCATGAGAGGGGACATAGCAGAGCAGATGAGTCCCGGGCAAGGCAGGCCAAGAGCAGCAGGCAGCAGGCAGCAGGCAGCAGGCAGCAGGCAGCAGGGAGCCATATTTTAAGACCTTCTGTGCTCTTTAGTCCTCTCTCCTACCCCTCTGAGTCTCCCATGGGAATGAACCCTGGCTAAGCCACCAGAGGACAGAGAGAGTGAGTCTTGGGAGTTAGGACCACCGTAGAGGCAGCCGCTACCAGCCAGCTTGCAGATACGCGGACTGGCCCTGTGGAACTTGCCCAGGCCAATGACCAGAATGTGAGAAGTCCCGCGTGGTTGCTGCTTTAAGCCTCTCTGTGTGGATGGCTTGTTACATAGCAGTAACTAACTGAGAACTCTTTGAAAGTGTCCTTGAGGGTGAAGAGAGGAAGCTGGTATGAAATTAGAGTAAGGCCAGACTACTAGCAACACTGGCCCATGGGTGAGCTCTGGGTGCAGTGAATGAACTACAGTCCTGCCTCATATTGTCCCAAGCAAGGTGACTAGCAGTGAAGGGAACTGGAAGGTGAGAGGGCTTTGGCCTTGGTCACTCTAGGACCAGGGGAGAGGCCAAGCTGGCAAGGGTCTCGCCCTCCCAGCAAGCACCAAGTAGAATTCCTCCTAAGGATTCATGTCAAAGACCCACATGGGACATGCAACAGCTCCCTGCACGGCTGCAGCTCCGGGATCCCAGGGTGAGGAGCCACTCACCCTGCAAACTGATCGGCGCCCCTGGGTGTCCTTGTTACGTTCCTTGTCAGAGGCCAGCATGCCTGAAGCTGCTACCTCAAGGAGGAAAAGTTTGAGGCTCATGGAGGTTTGTCTGTAGTCAGCCGGCTCCAAGGTGGAGTGGCAAAGGAGAGTAGGGGGCAGGGAGCCACTCACAGATGGCATCAGGGAAGCAGAGAGATGGGACAACAGGAAGAAACAGAGCACAAAGAAGACACAGTGGAGATGAGGGAATACACAGGGAGAAAAAGGAAGCAGGAGGTCAGGCATGTGTGTCCACGGGCCAGCTGAGACGTCGTAGCTCCCGTTTCCATCAGTGTTGGAAAGCAGCAGTTCGTGTTTAGAATGTTCGCTCTGACTAACTCTGTACGCTAATGGCTGCAAACCGAGCGGCTACGCGAGAGACAGCTCCATGCAACACAAGAACCACAGCTGATACCTCGTCTCGCTCTTCCAAACGGGTGCTGTTTCTGATGTCTTATCGATTATTATTATGCCTTCTTCAAAACAAATGAAAAATAAAAAATAAAAAGGACAAAAAAACTAAGGCTTAGGGCCCAGTGGGATGGCTCAGTGGTCTAAAGGGCCTGCTTGGGAGAGCTTGAGCGGCTTCAGGGACCACGGTTCGATCCCGGGCACCACATGCTGCGCCAGCCCTGCCCCGCTGAACCGGCCATAAAAATGAGTGAATAAACAAACAAAGGTTCTGAAACAAGGAAAAAAAAAAGAAACAAAAAAAACTAAGGCTTATTGAAGGCAAGTGTTAATGTTGATTTGGCCAATCTTGTATACCTGTGCCTGTTAAATTGAGTACCAATTTGATAATAATAGTTTGTATAAGAGCCACTGTTAGTTTTTTATTCTTCTTCTGAAGTTCTGTACTATATGTATCTGTTTCTGTCTTTATTTTTGTTATTTTTTTGTCTGTTTTTATTTGTATTCTATACAATACAATGCCGTGCAATGCAATACAATATAATACAATACAACACAACACGAAGGCACCAGAAGGGACAGAGGCCCTCCTGGGTCTACCCGCAGTGACCGCCTCCTCTGAGCAGCAAGCTGCCATGAGGCCATCACAGGCTAGGCCATTGGTAGTTGTTAGGCCCCCTGACCCAAACGCTACCCAAAACCTCCACCTACCTGACTGTGAGAGAACAGCCAGATTTAAACCTGGATCAGTCCCAAATCTCTGTAAAATTCCTAACAGCTATTTATTTCCAGAGACGCAGGCTCTCAAATCCCAGCCCCGAGAAGAAAGCTGTCAACATCTTGCCGGGTGACCTTGATGCGCCCAACGGTGAACAAACACATGAGTCTTCACCCACAGAATTCCAAGATTCGGGTTTAACTTTCTAGGGTTACAAAGTATGCCAGGCTCCTTGTCAGAATCCCAACATTGGTCCGAAAGTGGGAGTCTTCTCTGTCTCTCTAGCTGTGCATCTCTTTCATGATGTCATTTACCATAACATTGCTTTCTTTTACTTTGAAAACAGAATTTGTTTTCCAACTGCATTTATTTCACTGCTCAGCTCTAATGTGAGTTCTAAGATAGAGCACAAGTACTTGTCTTAATGGCTTTTAGTTTCCAGCGACTGTTTATTGTCCTCCTGTTGGTCGTTTTCATAGTAGCCTGTTCTTGTCATTTGGATATAATACTGATTCTCAAAATTCTCTGCAGAGAGTAATTAGGCTTTTAGAGAACATATTTTCTTTCTTGTTAGCTGCATCTCTTTGTTAGCCATTTGCTACGCTGAGCATGTCAGCCAGCTGGTGTCCCTCCATTGTCACATAGCTTGTGTCTGTGACATCGTGTGTATTGCTAAAGATCTCTAACAGGGATGAGTGAGGCAGGAGTTAGGTTCTTAGCCAGTCAGGACAGTGGTCCCAGTATAGAATCTGCTGGGTCACAGACCTCCAGAGATCTTGAGAAGTGTCTGTCAGGTACCTGCAGCTGGCCAGGGCCTCTCCACTGGCTCGAGGGCTCAGGCACTATGTGCACACCACACAGACTGCACCCTGAGGAGTACATAGTCTTCCATAGGCGGAGGTCATATTGCTTGCACTGTGGTCCCAAGTCCCTGTCACAGTCATCTTTGGGAAACATGAAGGCCACTGTCTGCATCAGTAGTTAGGCGCAGCCCTAGAAGGCAGGCCTGCCTGTGGGCTTTGGGGATCAGCGCAGTCACTGCTGTAATGAGGTGAATATTTGCCGGTAGGGCTTCTCTTGGCTGGAATGCACAGGGAAGTGGGACTGCGCTGGGGTCTCTCTCCGGAGGAGGCAGAAGCATAGAGGCTAGCGGGGGCAGGGCAGTCTGCGCTTGTGGAGGCCACCCCCTGGGGTTTCGCTGCACTGGGGGGTGACGTGATCAGGAAGGTGGACCCCCTCCCAGGCCCTCCCTCGTCACTCCGCTTCCTGCTGTCATTCCTGTCCTTCACCCGGCCCTTCCCCCCATGTCCCTCCTGCAATGGAGCCAGGAGCTGACGGACTGAGAACAGCAGCCATGGATCTCTGCCCCTGCAAACTGTGAGTGTCAGGCATTATACCTCAGGGACAGGGAGCGTGGCTGAGTCACCCGCTTATGTGAGACGTGTGTGGCTGGAGGCCACAAGAATCCAGAGGGAAGGATTCGCTCCCTCCTGCATTGGCTGCCGTGCAGTGCTGGTAACCTCGCTGCTTCTTACATCATCATCTGTGAAAAGACAACACCAATACCCACCGTGTATAGGTATGGAGAGCCATGGCTGCCATTACGTAGGTAAAATCTCGTGGGTGTCTCAGAGCAGGTGTTCTGTGAACGACATGAAGGGGGGCATCCTTAAGCCTGGAGTCCAGGTGCTGCGGTCCGTGCTCCTCCGTGTGGGGTGCACCTAAGAAGGCAGCTGGAGCTATCAGGAGCCTCTTCATTCTGCAGCTGACTAAGGACAGCAGCGTGACGAGTTCGCCTTCCCTGGTACACCAAGCAAGCCGCTGGGCACTGCAAATAACCAAGACCCAGCTCAAAGGCCCGATGCTCGAAAGGAAACAGTTGCAAACCTGCGACCTGAAGCTCAGTAGCAGTGCGTGGGCTGCCGGCCTGTCCCCACCTCTCCAGCTCAGCCTGCCTTCTCCTGTCTTGGCTTCTCTCTCAGGTACGGCTTCACTGCATGCTTGCCTGAAGAGTTCCATGGCCAACAGCACCCCAGTGGGGGTTCCTGTGTTTCAAAGCAGCACTCCTCGGTGTGTACTATTAGCTCTGTGTGGATGTGCACCCATTGGTGGCAGGAGGGATGGAGCACACAGATTGCTCAGGCCAGAGTCACGTGTCCACTCCTGGAACTCGCCGACCTGTAACACTCGAATTAGAGCCAGGGAGAGTCGTTCTCCAAGTTCACCCCGACTTGTGAAAGAGAGCAGATGTCATGCAGGCAAAAATAGCAGCTGGGTGTGCCAGAGACAGGGGAAGTGGGACGAGGGAGGTCTGTAGGTGCAGAGTGCTACGGCCACACTCGGCAGATGGGCCTCTGGGAGGAAACAGAGCACAGTCCCAGCATGGTTGCTGGCTCCTGGAAGAACCTCGCCACATTCCTGCTACTTGGACAGGTTGTATGGGTTGCTGTAAAAAAAAAAAAAAAAAAAAAATCCAAATCCAGAACACTGTGCACTCCGCGGCTCTTCTTTCCTTCATAGATGGAGGGGCCAAGCCAAGCCCCCGGCTCTCAGCACTCGGGGACCTTAGTGCTTCTGATGAGGGGCCAGTTAGTGGGCACCGTTGGCATTGCCAGAATCACCACCACCGCTGCCATCAGAGTCATCACCGTCTGCTGTGGTTTGTGTCCCTATGACCCCCTAAGGCCTCATGGGGTTATGGGGCAGGGGACAGGACTTTCACGGATAACTGAAGCTAGTGCTGGGATTAGGAACGTTGGCGCTACCTCCACCCCGGGGCGGGTGGCCCACACGGCGTAGAGGCGAGGAAGAGAGAACCGAGGCCCCTGTGCCACGCCACCCTGCCTTGGAGCAGCTGGTTACAGATGTCTGTGAGCTAACGAGCCTGACCCTTTTAGCTTTCAGTGCTATGTATTTTGTCTCAACAATGAGAGACATGTAGCTAAGACAGTGACATCGTCACAATCATTACTGCCACCACCGGCGTCGTCCCCACCATCACCACAGCTGATGCCACTGGCTTCGCTGCTGGAAGGCTTTCTTCACGCTGCTCTGTCATGGATGTCCAAGTCGGCAACGGTGGCAGCATCTATAGCTTTGCATCAAATTGAGGAGCTAAAGCACTGAGTGTCACTCTGCCTTAGAAGCCCGGTGGGCTTGGGGCCCTCAGCGAGGTGCAGCAGAGAAGCTCAGCCCCTTTGCCTTCCAAACAGAAGCATCTGGCTGAGCCATTGAGGTCTGTCTCGGTTACTTTTTACTCGTTGCTGGGACAAATACCCAACACTCAAAATGAAGGAAGGAAAGGTTTATCAGCTCACAGTTAGTGGAGGTTCCAGTCCATATTCAGCTGGCCCAAGGCTGAGTGGAGCAGGGCGGAGAGCATCCCGTTCATGGTGGCAGAACAGCAACAAAATGGTGACAGAGGCAGCCAACCAAACAGGGCAGCAGAGCAACGGCTCTAGTCTGTCTCTCTGTCTCTCTTTATATTCCTATCCAGCTCTCTGCCTTAGGATATCCGCCCTAGACCACACCCATAGTCCCAGCCCTACTCAGACCGATAATCCCATCAGTACTAAAACCCGTAATCCCAGTGACTCATGAGTCAAGTCTCAATCTATACAAGTCCCCGCCCAATGACTGCATGAGACTTTTGGGGGACACCTAGACATAACCATAACAAGGTCCTTCCCCTTGCATGTCCAGCTGTGCTGTAGGCTCATTAGGTTGAAGGAATGTATCCACCAGTGTCCTCTGTATGATAACAAAAGTGCTCTCTTGTCCAGAATGCAAGCAATGGATGTTGATAAATTGCTCCCAACTCTCTGGTCTCAGTAGTGCAAGGAGGAACCCGTCGGGGTGCCTTCAGACCCTGGGCTCAGGTTGTACCGTTCAGGCCTTCCTGCTTACCATTACCTAGTGGGACGGTCAGGAACCTCCTCACTGCTCAGCTCCCCAACAACAGGAACACAAAGAGTGTCCCTTCCTGGGTGTAGCAATCAGGACACTGCCCACTGCAAGTGTCTGCAAGCTAACTGCTTCTTTGCCTCCCTCAAATTAAAAAAAAAATAAGCAGCATTGCAGTACACGACAAGTATTTCATGCACCAACTACGTACACCGCCCATTCTGACTATCATGAATTATGAGCGCTTCCACTTGACCACTTACCAAGTAAATCCACTGATTCCAATGGTCCGGGGGAGGGAAATGATGAACCGTTGGTAGGGCCGGCGGTATAGCTCAGCGGACTAAGCGCTTGGTTAGGGAAGCGCAGGGGCCAGGGTTCAGTTCCTGGCCCTGCCCACCACGCTGGCCCCACTCTTGAGTGCACTGAGCCGGCAGTGGAGACCAGGTGTGGTGGCGCGCCCCTGTAATTCTAGCACTTGGGAGGTACAAGCAGGAGGCTCACTATGAGTCAGTAGTAAGACCCTGTACAAAAAAGAAAGAAAGAAAGAAAGAAAGAAAGAAAGAAAAGAAAAAGACAAAAAAGAGAAATGAGAACCGCTGGTGATGGATGGTGAGGAGGGAGGCTGAGAAGAGCGGCGTTCTTGACTGAAACAAGGTGAAAAGTACCACAAAGGCCAGTGTGAGTGCCACAGCTACTCTAGTTAGGGATACTGACATCTTCTATGTGCCCATTTTCAGGAGTTTAAATTTTGTCACCTCCCTTGCTCCCCCTACTGAGGAAGTATATTGTACCTGTATGTGTGAATTAAACAGATTAACCCCCTTGGCCCTATGTTTGTCAAGAATAACAGGTCTATTGTTTTCCTGTTTGTTTATCTGCCTGATTGCCTTTCTTATACTGGATAAATAATACCTGGAGCTGTCATTCTGTTGCTGGACGTTTTTGATCCATACTTAAATACACACGATTTCTAAGTTAGAAATTCGCACTTCAGAGGATCTCCAATCCCTAACCAGTCCCAACTCAGGCAAAATAGCCGGGCAGAGCTTTCCTTCGAGGCCTCTCAGTGTCCATCTGTTCCTCATTCCTTCCAGGGTGGCTGCAGTCATTTTGGTTGAAGTCAGGAGGGTTGGGATACAGACAGGGGACTTGGTGGTGGGACTGTGGATCCCCAGGAAAGAGACAGTAAGACTGGTCATGGGCCTCCCTCTCTCTACAGACAGAGGACTCCTTTGGGGGCTGGGGGCTGAACACTGGTCCCCCAACATGCCCAGGTCTCCCTGCATGACAAAGGACATGCTGCGCAGTCCAAGGTTAACATTAGGGACAATCCTAGATGACCCTGGGGGATCCCAGCAGGCCCAGTGTGGTGAGACAGCCCTGGCAAGTGCAAGAGGAAGCAGGATACTCGAGGGGCATGAGGAACCAGACCGCCAGTGCTGGCTCAGAAGAGGAGGACGGAGGCCACAGGGCAGGGCAGCAGAGGCCTCTGTGAGCTGGAACCTGCCCCCAGCTGACAGCCCAGGGGAATCTGGGACCTCAGCCCTACTACTGCAAGAAGCCAGACTTGGGCACACTGCAGATGAGCCTGGAAGCAGCTCTACTTTCAAACTTATAGGGGACACAGCCTACTGCCACCTTGATTCTGGAATTGTGACACACAGGGCAGTGGCTCAGCCAGATTGGCCACCTCTGGAAATTGAAGGACAAGGACAATGAGTCAGAGATTGCTTGACCTCCAAGTGCATGGCTACTGTAGTCAGGGATTGCAAGGGCAACAGTTTCATGCAGGGCACACCACTTATGGGGTCACTTTATAGTAGTCACCAAAGCACCAAGTGCAAAAGGGTATGGGAAATCTGTCCACGCATTAGAGACCAAAGACTCTAGCTGAGGGCCTGGGTCCCACGTGATCTCCTGCCTGAGTCCAGCTGAAGACCCAGAGCCCATACCAGTGCTTCCCAGGAGTCTAGCCAGAGGCCGCATCCACAGCTTTGTCTCATGCAGGTCTGTTTTACAGATCTGCACTGGCAAGACCCAAAGTCGGTGAAGGAAGCTGGAAAGTCTGTGCCAGTAGAATGAAGGGTCTGTGCCAGCAGGCTGAGGGACCTGCGCTGGAGCCAGGAAGTGGCACTCAGAGTAAGAATCTCAAAAATACCACAGCCTCCTCGGCCGTAAGGTCCCGAGCTCCTCTGAGGAAAACAGCCAAGTCCACACCAGGAAAGCCAGCACGACAAGCTGCTCCAGGACAAGCAGCAGCACCTAGACCTCCCCGCTGTCCTGTGGGCAACAACCTTAGGGGGGCTCTCCCGGCCCAGTACCATCCTGATGCATTCATGCTGACCCCCAGTTGTCCCTACACCCCCCCAAATTCTGGAGCACGGCTTTCCATGAGCAAAGGACACCAGCCTGTGCTCCCTGGAGCTGGCTGGCACTGCCAGAGCAGAGATGGGTCCTGGTGGGGTTTGCGGTAAGCAGCTTCACGCCGTAGCATTTTCCAAGCACAGGCGCTGGCACCCCCCACCCAGGATATAGTTCACAGGCGTCTTCCTGCCACCTCTGCTGGGTTGTGTCCTCCAGCTCGCAAGTCACTCTAGGACCTACTGTTCAAAAAGCTATCTTTAAGCGCTCCAGGGGAAAGCAGGGCTGGGTGCTTGCTTCCGGTATTAGTTCTCTGCAGACCGTCTCGGTCCTGGGATTAGTGGAGCGACACGAAGAGAGCCCGGCCGAGCTTCCGCTCCACCCTGAATCCTGTCCCGCCCCATCCTGTTCTAACAGGTGGGTAGACACACACCTGTGCAAGCCACACCGCTCCCGTCCTCCACTCCTTAAGCTTGTAAGCAACGAAGACAGTGTGCTTCCAGGTCAGAAGTGCGGGAGACAGACAGAAGCGCATGATTGCAGCCCTGCGCCCCAAGATGGAAAGTGGTTCTGTTAGGCTCAAGCTAGCCATCAGCAGGCTGGGCACGGGGAGCTGGAGGCTCCAGGAAAAGCAAAGGAGACGCTCTCTTCTTTCTTTTCCCTTTGTTCTCTTAATTCTGAGTGACAGCTGAAACCAAGAATGGCAGGACCTCAAATGTCCCAAGAGCAGGTTTCCTTTTCTGAGTGTCCTGACAAGGCCCAGACAGGCAGGAGACCGTGAGGGAAGGTTACTGGAAAAACCTCAAGGTCTGCAAACAAACTAAGTGGAAACCTTCCGCCTAGAGAGTACACAGGAAGCTTCTTCTCTCTGAAGTAGGTCAAACGGCCCATTTTCCTTGTACAAGAACAACCACTTTGGAAGAAAACAGGATTTCCTTGAAAGACCTGCTTAATCCCATCAATGCAACCTTGCAGCGCAGTCACAGCTGAGCACGGCCTCCGAGGGCCTCAAGGCCTGCGCTCTCTCCTGCTCAGAAAATTAATCACTTTGCAATGGATCTCTAAATCCGTTGTAGAAGACCTAGAGAGCAGAGGAGAAAGCGTGGCTGGGTCCTCAGAGTCAGGACACTGTCTCCTGGTGGCTTCACAGCCAGTCTGTCTCTTATCTTCACACTTGGCCTCTCTCAACTATAACAGAACTGCAAGGAACACCTTTCCCCGAGGGAAGAGCTCAAATCTACCGCGTTCTTCAGACCTCTGGGGTTTCCTTCTGTCTGATACATGGTGCTAGTTGGGGGTCCTCTCTCTCTCTCTCTCTCTCTCTCTCTCTCTCTCTCTCTCTCTCTCAATGTGTTTGGTTGTTGTCTCATCACACAGCTCCAAATCGTGGTGGTGCTCCAGCTTTCAGCCTCCCCAATGCGGGGATTGATTACAGCCCTGCACCACCATGCCCAGACTCTGGCCAGCTCAGTGCGTCCTGGGGACAGGGCTGGCATCGCACAACCCGCAGTCCCTGTGCTTGCCCAAGTTTGCCTAAGCAGATACTCTATAGTACACCAAGCTATCTCGCCGGCCCGGGGCGGGGGGTCAATTCTGTTGGTGTTAATTTTCGGCCTTTGTGAATATGAGTAGCTAAGCGTGCCCCAGGAAGCTGCTGATCAAAATAAGCATTTCAATTTTTGGATTAGGTTGGGTTCAGTGCACAGTCCCCGGCTCCTACACTTCTGAAACTTAGCGCTTCAGGGCCCTCCCTTGCTGACTCCACAGTCCAGGGCCTCCGCAAGCTGCCTGGCTCACGGCTGACAGACGCCTGCGGGCTCGGATCTCTGTCTGGATTCTGTTCTGAGATCACGCCTGCCTGCCTGCCTGCCCGCCTCCTGAAATCTCAGGTTTGGAAATTGGATTCTTACTAAGCTGGAAGTGCCATCCGCTTCATCCCCGAGGGCTGCGGATGCCGCCGCCGCCTGCTTCCCAGACTCGTGCGTCATGTGTCACCATTCACAGCCCAAAATAGCACTTCATCAGCACGCAGGCTGGTCTGCAGCCCTGGCTCTCACCTGGAAAGCCCTTCCTTGCAGCAGACGGCCGGGCCACACCTCCTCCGGGCCTGGACTCCTGGTCCCCAAGTCCCAGTCCACACTGCCAGGTGGAGCGTCTGCCAGGCCGAGCGCCCTGCAGATGGGCTGGGAACTTGGGGCCGAGGAGCCTTCTGCAGCGACCGCTCCGGGGGTGCTGTCAGCTGTCTCCGTCTCTCCTCTCTGGTGGGGAGGACGGGGAGGTCCAGAGCTCGGTGAAAAGGGAAAGGCGCGAAGGTGCCGCTGAACAGTCATTTCCGAAGACTCCTCTCCCCCTGGGAGAATGTGTGTGCGTGTGTGTGCATGAGCGTGTGTGAGTGTGAATGGGTGTGCGTTCCTGCTTCTGTCATCTGCATCGTCTCTCTGCCAACTCTTGCTATCCATTTTCCCATTGCCCTCCATGCAGTCAAAAGCAGAGGCTGCTGGGAAATAAACGCTAACCAGTCAGATTCTTGCTGTGGTGGAAGCACCAATCAGCGCCGGCCTCTCTCCCTGGTGTAAACACGCCCACCACAGCCAAAGTCAGACTGTCAAGGTGACACTGCAGGACGTGGAAGCTGGGAAGAAATGCATCCCGGCCACGGAAGCCACAAAGGCCTCCAGAGAACTGCTGAACGTGATGTGCTTTGGGGATCTACTTATTTATTTTTAGATTATTTATTTTTAAATTTATGCACTTCAGTTTTAATAATAGTGTATTTAACAATGGGATCTTAAATTTTCTAAAAATGTAACAATAAGCTCTTGTGAACTGGTTCAAGCCAGGACACCACTAAATTATTCCCGTGGAAGCAAAAGCCTGCAGCTTGGGCATTTCCTCAGTGCTTATGCTCAGCTGTGACCCCTATCTCTCCCCCCCCCCCCCCCCCGCCCAGCTCTTCCGGTTTGAGTGTCTGAGGCCATAGCTAAAATCTACACTGGTCTCTGGTAGAAATCTGATTTGTTTTCAAAGAATTTTTTTAAATTGTGAGGACAACAATAACAATAACAATTTTTAAAAGATATATTTAGGAATGCCTCAGGAATGCTTTAGAATGAATGGCTCTGAAAAATGTGTGTCATAAATACCTCCTGGGAGTGTAGTTGGTCCTAGATGTTACAGATTCGTACATTTACAAGGCTCTGGAGCACCTGAATGCCAAACTGTTTGCATCCTTTTTCACAAAGGAAGACCGTTGTGGTTCAGGTAAGGACATCTCCAGGGCTCGGAGGCACGCCTTTCACAAGGGCCCCCGGGCTTCTCCACACATGCGTGAATTCGCTCTGGTGCCGCGCACAGCTGCAGAGCGGTTAGAAGGTGGGCTCCCGACGGAGGACGCTGCGGAATGCGAGCTGCTTGCGCGCCTTCCCCCAGCTCTCTCTTTTAAACCTTCAACGGAAAAGCTAGACCTTCTCTTTCTAGTAGTTACACGTCTAAGTCCAGTTGGTGGGTTAAATCTGGTCAGCCAATTAAAGACTCCAAATGGGTACAATTTGTAAATTCACCCATGGTAGCCAAAATGCGTGCCCTGCAGCCTCCTTGGGCGACCCTACAAGCCCCTCTGTTTTCTGCTTCAGGATATAGGGCTCGTTCCCAAACCCTACCTTATCCTTGAGCCTCTGCCGCCATTTAGACATGTTCTGTGTGGCACACCAAGAGCAGACATCTCGCCACAGAGGCACAGGGGAGGGAATGAACTTGCCACCCTGATGCACTGTAATACACATCTGCATGATTTACAGTCCTCTTACAGAAAACTTTTGGAAACCCCACGGCATATCTTTCTCTTCCCTAATCATTTTTGCCTGCTTCGGTTTAGCAAGACAGATCACTCTCTCTGGAGCTGGGACAAAGTATCTGACTCTGCAGCTTAAAGAAAAGGAGGTTTCACAGGACTTAGGGTTTCAGAGGTGTCAGTCCATGGGTTGCAGGCTCCAAGGCACAGATTTCATGAGAGAAGGGTGTGTAGAGCCAAGCCGCTTGCTGCACGACACCCATGAAGCAGAGCCTAGAGGAGGAGCTGCAGGAAGAGACAGATGCCCACGGTGGCCAGATGCCCACGGTGGCCCGTGGCCCACCTCCTGCACCCAGGCTCTGCCTGCTTACAGTAGGTTCAGCTGTGAGATCCCTAGGTGAACCTGTTGCCAGGTACTTCTCTGCTGTGACCCTGTCGCCTCTCCAGGAGTCTCAGTCTACTCCAGTTGACTACTCTCCAGTTGAGTTCACCTGGCACAACACATGGAGATGTTTATGCTGCCTGGTGTTGCTCTGGTGGTTGTTCATGGGCCCAGGCAGAGGATCCCTCTCCACATGGTGCGTAGACGGCGCTGGAGTCCTGATTTTTGTTTTCTCCATGGAACGTTGAGCTCCCCTGGACGAGGGTGATGTGTTTTTATACAACCTTCCCACAGAGGTGCTGGCTCCAGGAAGGATGGGTCAGGTGCTCTGAAGACTCCAGGCTCATACCATAAAGCGAGTCCATGAGAAGGAAGGTGGCAGTGGAGCAGAGGGCCCAGGTGGAGGCCAGTCTTGAGCAGGCAGTGGGCCAGAGAGCGCTGCGGTCACCAGGCCCGCGGGGCAGTTGGGCACGTGGTTTTGCTTCTGTGGATTTTCCATTTAATGATATCAGAGCTCAGTCGTCCACAGATAAATGAAGGCATGGGTAAGTGGGGAGCCTCCCTCTCTCCCCAAGAATCCTCCTGTCCTCCAGAACTTGTGCCTGCAGAAGCCGGTTGCCTGACACCTGCCCTCTCCTGGAAGCCCCCTGGTCCTGGACCACTCTCACCCTGTGCTGCCCGTGCCTTCCCTGCCAGGGTGTACCCTCAGCACAGTTTGGAAGGCGCCATCCCTTGGGGGCCACCATGAAGTCACCTTGCAAAGCTAAGGCCACAGGAGGTGGGAAGGACTGTGGTCTTTGGCAGGCTCGAGGGTTATCAGAATGGGCTTCCAAGCTGCAGGGCACTTCTACAGATTCTGTGGGACACAGCGCTGGGGCTGGAGCAGTTGCTCAACAGCTGTGAGGGAGCTCAGGCGCTCCTTGAGGCATGAGGGCAGGGGGCGGTCGCAGAGGCTCACTGTGGGATACGAGCCTCCTTCTCCAGCATTGTGCTCCCGGCTGGGCATCAATCTTTTTCCCTCCTTGGCTGGTCACTAGATGTCACTGCAGGGAAAAGTCTGACCAGGAAACAGCTGTGAGGGGTGATGTGAGGATCCTGTGTTGGATCCTGAGGATGGGTTTGATCTGGTGACAGGGAGCTTGCGGATGAACTTGCCCTTCTGCGGACAGGGGATGGCGCTGGGAGGGGAGGTGCTGACACAGCTGAAGCCCAAGTGTGTGAGGTTGAGTGGGACAGCGGGAGAGACAGAGTGACAGGCAGACAGGGAGGCACACAGGGAGAGACAGCTGGACGTTGCCTGGCATCCTGGGCGCACTCAGGAGCCCTATGCTGAGTCTAAGGCCAAATCAGAAGGCACAGCCATTCCCCTGCAGACGTTCATTGCCTGATCTGATGCTGAGGCCAAGGGGAGTCCCGGAGGCAGCGGCTCTCACCTGCAGCTGCACTCGTCGTGGACAGGATCCCTGCGCAGGGAGCAGCCAGGTGACCTAGGCCAGAGGGAAGACCCGCAGTACTGCAGTCACCACAGCCGCCCAGCAGGCGCAGGGTGGAGATCACTTGTCCCCTCCGGCCCTTCCCTGCCCTGTCCTTTCTCCTCCTCCCCCTTCGAGATGCCAGTGTCCTTGAACTGACTTCTGGCCTTCGAGATGTCCTTTCTGTACAGCGCTTCCTGCCTGTCTCCATCGGAGCCAACTGCCCTCTGGGTACTGGAATAAAGTCACTGAGGAACCCAGAGGTGCAACCTTGCCTGAGAGCCGCGCTTTGCAGGGCAGCTTCTGGTTCTGAAGCATCTCCAGGTGCTGGGCTGTGAGGCGACAAGAGCAGAGAATTGTGACACCAGGCACCAACCAGAGAATCTAAATCAAGCAGCCTGACCACAGCAAGCCAGGTCAGGGCATCCATGGAGTCTCGGGTCATCCAAGGAGGGTCACCCGGGCTCTGGGCCTCTGACAGCGAGGTGGAGGTAGCCCTCAGGAGGGCTGCTGCTTCCTGGAGATGCTCAGCGAGGCTCGCAAGAGGACGCTGTCCCCAGAACAGGACAAGCCACAAAGAAACATGAAGTGTGTTCCGGGGCCGAGGTCTACACCGAGCCACGTCCTGACCTTCTGGCCAGGCTGTGCTGTAGGGAGCTGGCCACACAGAGGCCACCTAGGGTGCGCAGTGCAGCCCTGGGGAGCAGGAAGGGACCCCACACTAGAACCAGGCATAGGAGTCTCAGCCCAAACCCCCAGGCACTCAGGGTGTGCCTTCAGGGCGGCCATCCAGCCTGGAGCCTGACCCTTCCTTTTGTGTTTCTCTGTGTTTTTAATCTACAGGGAACATCATTTTCATCTCCCTTTTAAAATACAAAAGTTTTATTTGCAGGTGGCCTCGAGCTGGGTGCCACGCTACGTGGAGCCCTTGGTTGCTCTCAGGCCTTAGCGGTTAGTAGATGTGTACTAAAGTGCCAAGCCACCTTAGGCTACTGGCTGATGGGATCCGGCCAAGATGTCTGAGCTGCTCTACAGATAGGCGCGCCTGCTTGAGAAGGTGGGGTGCACAGGCCGGGGGCTCCAGCCTGGCTGTCGGGGCCACTTGTCGTCTTCACTCAGTTTTCTTCTCCCCTCTCGTGGAATGGTCCAGTCGTCCCTGCTGGGTGGCCCTTAGGCCTGCTACAAGGTTGGATTTGATTAAGGTAATGAGTGATACTTTCTAAATGGGCCTTAAGGCCATGGTGCTGGTGAGGGTGGTGGTCGTGGTGGTGACGGTCGTGGTAGTGATGAGGAAGGAAAAGATGGTGAGCGGTCGTGGGGATGACAGAAGGGGGTGCTAATGCTGATGGTGAGGTCCCAAGGCTATGAAGGCCCTGCAGGGACTGTTTCCTTCCTGCCGTATGATTTAAGCTCGCTCCTTCTGGCTTATTCCTCAGTCATCACTGGTGAGCACACAGTTTTTCCTCTAAAGCAGAACACACAAGTCGCCCTCCTTCGTATTGGTGCATCACCATGCGTGCGTGAATCCTGGCTGCCGTGGCCCTTCCAGGACTGCAGAGACAGAGCTACGCCGTGGGCCAAGCAGTGACATTTCATCCCGGTCTTACATGTGCACCCAAGCCAGTGATTCTTACCTCGGGACTCAGGGGCCTTCCGTGTGGGTGACTGCTTTAGGCTGCCCTGGGAACAGTGGCCAGGACAGAACTGCCCAGGACTTGTGGCAGTGGCAGTGCCGTCCCCGGATGTCTGTGTCCTGACAGATCATCTGTCCCTTGTCTGGCGAGAGGTGCCTTGCCCTTGGGGGAGAGAGCGGGGGCTCCGGGGAGCCTTCCTGCGCTCAACCCTTGAGCTTCTGGAAGAGACCCTCCATGGAGGGAAATTGGTGCAATGCCTCCATGAACGAGGGCCAGTCAAGCTGCTTCCTGAAGCCCCGTGCACCCAGAGTGTGGCATCCTCCTCAGGGACAGACCAGCTTAGCCAGCAGAAAAGGAAACTGCACGCCCTTGTGAATTAAGAAGTAATGAGCAGCCCTCTGTCGTAGCTGTCTCCCTGTACCTCCGTCCTAGAAACCCTAGACGTCACAGGAAAGTGCTGCCACTCACTCCCCAGTGGCCTTGTGAGGAAAATGCTGAAGGCCTTGTGCTGACTCAGCTGCTTTCTTTTCACAAGGGCATTGGGTATTTTAAGGCTTATTGCTTAAGACTGACAAGTATTGGTTCACTGGGGAAACAGGGCAAGATTCTGGAATATTCCATGGATTCTGCTTTCTAAAACAAGCCCAACCCAAGAAAGAGAAATAAAACAAATGCCCCATGCCCTGAGGAGAGCCATTAGTTAGGACAAACAAACATCTTGCAAGGATGACAGATGGGAAGGGTGGAATGCGTTTCCTCCTCCTGAGCCTGGGCTCCTGAGTGGGGCAGGGTGCTCAGAGCAACTGGCAGCAATCCTTCCTAAGCCCAGCCCTCTGGGCTCCCTGTCGGAAACCCCGCCGATCACTTCCCCAGGTCCCCAGCCTGTAGCTGAGGCCTGACCCACAGCATTTACAGCTCAGCATGTTATTAAAAGTCAAACCGAGTTGTTCCTGCCAAACCCCAGGGGACGATGCAGGGAATGAATAATTCTACAGAGGCCCTGGCATCTGCGAGCAGGAGCCACAAATGGCCCTTAAATGCAGAGTCGGGAGTGGGGTTCGGAACTCTGACCCATAAGAAATGCCTGCTCCCTCCCTCTGGTCCACTCCGGCAGGTGGTGCCCAGGCCTGATCCCCATCCAGTCAGCCCGGGGATGCTCTCTCTCCTTTTGATCCTGTGAAGGAACAGGCTAATTCCCTCTTAAAAATTTCCCCACAGTGCTTCAGCCGTCACTGCCTCGGGGTACACAGGCCCCCCTGTGGCACCCCACAAAGCTGGGGTGGGGCTGGCAGGCAGCAGGCAACCTCAAGAAGAATGAGTCTTGCCGTGGCACCAGGGCAGTGGCTGGCTGCAGTATGAGGGTGCTTCTGGCCTCTGCGGGGCACAGACTGCACCATGGAGGTCCTGACACCCCCCTCTTCCCCCTCTTATGTCACGGCCCCAGGAATGATGCACATACTGGGGGTTACTGTTCTTAGGGGTCCTCCCCACAGCAACCTTTGACATCACCGTACCTTTGGGATAGTCCTGTTGGTAGAAGAGCACTCATTCAGGATATGTCCAAGGGGAGGGGCTGACCTTGAAAATGAGGGCGCCAAGAGGGTGTGAACTGGGGCCTGGTCACCCTGGCCAGAGCCCCGTGAGGAAAGCAAATTCTAGAACTGTGTGCTCCTAGCTCTGGTTCTTCTGTTTTTCTTGTTTTAGTGGGTTTTTGTCTGTTTCTGAGACAGGGTCTCACTACACAGTTTGCACTGGCCTTGAGCTCACTTTGTAGCTCAGATTGGTCCGAACAAGAGATGATTCCCCCTGCCTCAGCCTCCCAAGTGCTGGGATTACAGCTATCACCACTGGGCCTAAATGACCCACTCTTTAGAGTTTCGAGACAGGATCTCACTCTGTAGTTGTTGGACTTGAGCTCATGGTGGCCCTCTGCCTCAGCCTCCTGAGTGTTGGGATTACAGGCGTGTGTCACTGCCCCTGGCCTCAGCCAGTGTTGGGACCAAGGGCTGGATGGCTGGCTCTCCACCAGTCTTCAGGGGGCAGGATGTCCTTAGTCCCAACCTGCTGCCCCACATTAATAAGCTTGGCATTTCTGAGCATGCGTGTGTGCGTGTGCACACATGTGTGCACACATGCACATTTGAGTGTTTGTCTGCGCACAGTTACATATGTGTTTATGTTTCAATCCTGAGAGAAATCTCTTCTGATTGGTGGAGAGCCTCCCAGCCGTTACCCATGCATTGTGAGCCCTGGGCAGCCTGCAGGTGGTGGGCAGGGACCCTGCCTGTCTCAGCACCAATCAGACCACAGCTGTCAAGGTCACCTGGGCAGTGGAGAGCTCTGGAACAAGGAAGTTTGTCACAGGGCTCCCTGAGCTGGAAGGAGGTGTGCGGTCAGGTCTGGGGTAGTCAGAGGAGCCTAGCATTTAGCAAGTACCTGCAGGAGATGCTGATGGTCCGCTGCAGGGAGTGCGGCATGTGGATGTGTGACCAGGATCCCGACTGGAACTGGCCCTCATACTCTGGGTGTGCTCTGACTCTCCTTAAGCACTTTCTGTGCGTGCATTTTGCACGTAGGCTGCCAGGACAGTAGGGCGTGGCACTGCCAATCATGCGCATTCCTGCATTTCCCTGTCCACCTAGGCTGGGCTTTAAGGCTCCAGCTCCATGCCCAGCCACTTTCCCTGCCCTCAAACCACCTGCCTGTGCCCAGGTAGAGATGGGTAGGGTGTGCATGCAGGGAAGGGAAGCACTAAGGTCGTCCTAGCTCAGTAGCAGTGCCACACTGCCCTTGGGGGACCTGGTGAGGCTGTCCCTCTCCCAGGTACTGAAGACACTGGGGCTGCCATGCCACAAGGTCCCCATCAACTGTGAGCTGGACAGCGGGGTTGGGGACAGATTGGCACCCCTGATTCTGGATGGAGCTCTGAACATCTGTCTGTGACTGGATGGAGGGGACCGCAGGGACCAACAGGAGGCTCACAAATTGAAATCCAGCTTAGGATGGATTAGTGTGTGTGTCTCCGTGTGTATCTGTGTGTCTGTGTGCCTGTGTGTGCACAAGTACTGCACCAGGAGCTCAGCCCAGGGCCTCTTGCACCCCAGGCAAGTGCTCTACCTCTGCACTGCCATCTCAGCCCATTTACCTTTTAATCTGACTTCATTTGGGGGCAAGCTGGGGACTGGCTCAAGGCCTTTACACTGAACTAGGTCCCTGTGCCTTTCATAAATTTATTTTGAGACAGGCTCCCCAAAGCTGTCCAGGTTTTATTTGAGCTCAAGATCCTCCTGCCACAGCCTCCCAAGCAGCTAGGGCTGTGGGAGTGTCGCGCCCAGGGAGCTCTGAAGACTTCGAAGGCTGGCTTCCACTTCTCAGTTCTGACCTGCATGGTCTGAGAGTAAGTCGTCGGGCTGTGCTCAGATATCCGAGGGAGTTTTCAGGGCTCATGGGAGGAAGGTGGGCAACTTTCCCTGCACCCACAGCACAGAGACGGTCCTCCCACAACAGGGCCCCCTCCTTGTTGAGCCTGAAGTGTGCACCACGGGTGTACAGTGCTTTCATTTACCTCTATTCATCGAGGGCTGTCTGAGCCTTCGGCAGCTGTCCTGTTGCTGCGGATGCAGGTCACAACAAATAATCTTCAAGGCCTCACCTCCAGGTCTGTGACCCTCTGCCTAGACTCGGGGTGGCTGGGGCGCAGGTACTAGTGTGTTTCATTTCCCGACCAGCCTCCCTACTCTGTGGCAGCCCTGTGCCGCCTTCTGCCCCCAACCATCCCAGAGGGCTGAGTGCCCTCCGTCCTCTCACACTCACCTGTTATTTTCCCTTTTTCATCACTTGCATCCTGTTGGGTGAGAGATGTTTCACCGTGATTTTGATTTGCTTTGTCTCTTTGGGGATGGTGAGTGTCATTCTGGGGTGCACTCGCCATTTCTTTATCGCCTTTGGAAGGACACAGTCATCCCCCACCCCAGGACACAGTACAGTCGAAATGAACTTCACCTTGTCCCCAGCTAGATACTTACTTGGTGGAAACCAGCCCACTCAAAACCAGCCGGGTCTGGTTTCCTAGTGCTGTGGAAGGTAGGTCTGGAGACCCCGACACAGGAGCCCGGAGAGGGCCGGGAAGGCTCCGTAGGTGAGGGTGTGGAGAGAGCCTTCAGGCTGAGGTGAAAATGGTGTGAAGGCCCTGGCAGAGGGCTGGCTATGTGCTCAAAGACAAGGGGGTCAGGGCAGGAGAGGGCTAAGGAGTGGTCCAGGTGGGGAGGAGAGTAGGGTCCACCTGTACGGCAGACAGCACTGAGGCCGCGTCAAGTCTGGAGGGAACCCTGGTTCTTACGGAGCCAGGTGGTGGCCCAGAGCATTGGCACCGCACTGAGCAGACCAAGTGCTTAGCTGGTGTTGCCCAAGGGTGTGCCTAACCGGAGCGGAAGCCCCTCGGCAGGGCAGCTGCACAGGCAGCTTAGGGAGGACACTGGACGAGGGTATACGAAAGATCACCTGTCTCCCTCTGTGAGCTGCGAGCTGGGGGCCTCGAAGGGGCTCCCTCGTCCCTTCGCAGCTGTGCTCTGGGGCTTGTTCTGATCTTAGCTATTGGGCTGCCCTCGGCATGCTTCAAACTCTTCTGGAATTCTAGAGGCCAAGCAACTGCTACACAACAAAGCGTTCTGAGGCAGGGAGAGCAGGAGCAGGGCCTGTGAGGTTTTATTGGACATTCAGCTCTTATTTACATCCCCAGCCGCATCAGGAAACCCAAGCCCAGCCGTGGGCCAAGCAGAGCTCTGCCAATGCTCCTGAGCCTTCAGGGCTGCACGGACAGGTGGGTGTCCCCCAGCCTGGTGTGATGAGGCTGGGGATCCCAGAGAGCTGGTGACCCAGGGTGCAAGGCAGGTGGGACTTTCCTAGCGAGCACAGAGTCTCTTCCTGGTAACTTCCAGCATCTATTTCCATGGAACCCTCGGAGCAGGGGCACAGTGGCAGAAGGGGCTGGGGGAACTACATCGCCTCTGTGCCCACGTCGCCCATGTTGGTGAGGCGAGTGAGGAAAGCGCGTGTGTGAGAGGAGGCGCTCGCCCTGCAGGGAGAGCTCTCTTGAGCTCGCTGCCGGTAAGGCCCAGGCCCGTGCGCCAAGAGCCCCTGAGCGCTGATGGGAGAGCATCTGCCTGTGCTGCCCTGAGCACGTGGAACCCACGGGGCACAGAGCAGCAAATGGGGCATCCACCTTGTCTGGGACCAGAGTCGGCCGCAGGGACCAGGTATAAGGGGTGCCCCGGAGACTTCGGGACAAAGAGGTGCAGGGATCCCAGTCCACCTCAGCACGGGCATCTGAGGGGAGCCAGGGCAGGGGAGAGGGTGGGCACAGGCATCAAGGAGTGGCGAGGGCCTCGAGAAGAACCAAGCCAACACCCCAAGCTGCTGTGGGAGGAAGCACAAAGAAATGCGGAGTCATCGTGCCCGGCGCGAGGCGCCACACTGCAAACTGCGACTTTGAAAACCAGCCGCGGAAGAAGGGCCTCCCTTCTAGCTTGAAAATCTGCTTTCTCCAAAACTGTATGTCCATCGACTCTGCTGGATTTATTCTAGAACAGTAGTAGTTTCAAGCCAGTCTTAATCATAATAGTGTATGTAGGCAAGCGCCGTGGGCTTGCGGAAACGCACTCCGCGCTCTCCCGATAGAACTGCCTGAAGACGGACTTCTCTTAGGGCGTCGCTGTGGTCGAGGGGTGCGTGGCTGCACAGGTGGGGATTTGGAGCGCACAGAGCAGCACAAATGGAACGGTAAGATTGTCACTGCCACGCTGCTGCGAGAGCGCTCCTGCGAAGATGGCGGCTGCCTTTTATTTTTGTATTTATCAACAGTAGTAAACACAGTTAAGGCAAAGCCATACAGAGAGAAAGGGGTGATCAAACACGGGGCGCGCGTTTATATAAATTGAATGAAATTGACCACAGTGAAAGACGTGTCATCACTCCCCCCAACCCCCTTTTAAGTAGATTGAGCGCGTCACCCTTACCACTTCCTAGGACAACTCTGGACCACCTCTTTCCTCCTATGAGGTGTGATTTTGAAAACCAGGGAATGCTCCGCTGAGTGTCATCAAAGGAAAGGCGGCCTCGTGGAAACAGGTCCTCATCTGCAGCTACCTGCGGGCCTGGCGCTGCGCAGCTCACCCGAGCCTAAGCAAAGGCGGGGAGAGGACGTCAAGTGCAGCTGAAATGAAGGGACTTCCACAGCTGCTTTAGAAAGTGGCAGCAACAATCTGATGGGGGGCTTGGGGGCAGGTGACAGGGACTCGTGGCCGTGCACCTTTTACGGTGATACATCCTTAAAACCGTAAGCAGTCGCCTTGTGTCTTGATCACATCTTGTACTGTGGAGCACACCTGGACGAGTCTCTGGAAGAAGAGCCGTTGTCTCCCTTGTGGCCCCGCGCGCCTGGCCCCAAGTCCGTGCGCCCGTCTGTTCTCAGCAGCCCAGGACTCCGCCTAACCCTTCAGGAGGCTCTGAGCAGCGCAGCCGGTGCCTCCAGGCACTGATGCAGTCTTTGAAGCAAGGCAGTGGGGCAGTGTTCCCCGACCCTGTAGCTGCCAAAGAGCACGTGTGAGCTGGGGCAGGAGGGAGAGCCGTGCGCCATGCTGCCTGGGATTGAGCCTCGAGACGGATGACTTCCCAGGGCACAGAGACCGCACAGGACAGCTGAGCGTGGCCCAAGACCCTGGGCGCTACCTCAGCTGTGTCTCCAGCTTGCTCTTTCCGCAGACCCTTCTCTGCATGTTGCTGAGGTGACCTCAGGGCCCCTCCCAGCCCAGCTCACAGCACCCACTGCTTCCCACCGCTCTCGTAGGCACCCGGCCTTCATGAACGAATAAAACCTGGGCTGAGGCCTCTGTTCCGATGGCCATCGTCATGGTTGGACTTAGGGCCCCTGGACTCTCCACAGCTACAAATACGCCTCAGTGTCCTTAGTCCCACCCTGGGTGTGGTAGATTGGAGCAAACTCACTAGAATTCCAATAACATTTCCATGGGATTGCAAATATAGACATCCTGGACCCCAACAAGGCCTGGGAGTTCTCCATACTGTACAACATTTCCATCTTCATGTAACACATGATGCAGTTTTCTGCATCTCTGGCGCTATTTAAACCTCATTTTGAATGACTTCATGATGTTCCATCTTTGGACATACTACAGCTTATTTGGCTGGCCCTGTGCTGTTGGACCTTTATGCAGATTTCAGTGTGATATTATTATGAAAAATGATGCTGGCTGAATCTCTCGCTGCCAGCTGTATCCGCTCCCACCAACTTCCTGAATTCCACAAGTGTCCCTCCTCATCCTAGCTGCTGGGGACCCAACAGCGAACAGGACAGCCAGCCCACACCTGTGTAGGGCAGACACAGAGCCGGGGAGGAAATGAAGAAGTGAACACAGGGCACCGAGTCAGATCGCAGGTGCTTAGAAGGATAACAGAAACAGAGTGAGCAGGACGAGAGGATGGCCAGGGGCCGCAGAGGAGGCCTAGCGGAGATGGGGTCGGGCTGCACAGCTGCAGCTAGCAGGCATCCTCCTGGCCGGGCAGAGGAGGGAGGAAGGTGAGGCACAGCCAGGTGCGCTGGCGGAGCCCTGTCCTGCAGTCCTTGCGCTGGGGGACTCTGAGGTGGGGGTGGGGGGTGGGGACGCTAGTTCAAGCCCAGCTCAGACAACTCAGTGACTTAGGAAGACTCTGTTTCAAAACAAAAAATAAGGGTGGGCATGCAGCTCAGTGCAAAGGCCCTGGATTCAGTTACCAGCACTGAAGTAAAAGCTGCGGAGGGGAAAGGTAGCATGGCAGGTTGAAGGGATTCAAAAAAGAAAAAAAAAAAAAAATCGCTCAGTGTGGCTACAGAAAAAGGAGCCAGCCAGGGGCAGGTGGCCTGAGATGAAAGTCGGGGTGTGGATGGCAGTGACCAGGAGGCACCGCAGCCGTGGGAGGTGCAGTCAGCACGATGTGAAACACTGCTGAAGCTGCTGAGTTAAAGTCCGCTGCAGGAAGCGAGGAGGGAGACGAATCCCACCTCCATCGAGAGCACGGAGCGACCCTGATGCCAGACAAAAGCATCACGGGACAAGAAAGCCATGCACCGTGCACCTGATGACGGAAGCGCAAAAGTCTTCGCAGAACTGGATCGCGTGCCTGGACCAAGGGGAACGCCCCTCACCGTTGGCTTCGCACCTCAAAACCAATAAAGGAGCCTCAGGCCCTGGACTTGGTTGTTCTGCTTTGCCCAAAGGAGCCCCACACTGGGCGACTCCAGCTGGGAAGACGAGAGAAGGAAGCATGCTTTGCCCTGCACGTGGCTCTCGCTGCAGTCTGGCCGACAACCATCTCCCAGTCTTGAAGTTACTCAGGCCCCTCAGAGATAGGCGGCGCAGAAGGTAAGAAAGGGTCCGGGTTTAATTTTAGGAGCTCTCCACTCCTTAAAAAGATTGGGATAATATTGTCCATGTTCTGTATCCTCACTGCCCCAAGGAACAGCAAATGGCTTCAAAGAAATGGATTCTCAACATTCAGCTGGTAGCTGTCAGGCTAGACTGCCGCTAGCTAGCGGGGGTATCCTGTCAGTTATAAAGGTTTAACTAAGGGCAAAAACTTGCTATCTGAAGGCAAAGGAACGGGCAGAACAACCGCTCCGAGGGATGTTCCCGGGAGGAGGTGGGCCTGCGGCAAAGGGAGAGAAAAGGTCCCGCAGGAAGCCCACTCTTCCTTCTTCAGGCTCAGCGGGCTGGACTTGTAGGGGCTGCAGACACAGCCTGGATCGAGTGTCGCAGCCCCTGGGCACCTGGCCAAGGTGGTGGAGAAAGCCCCACCCTGGTGAGGACAGTGTAGGAGGCAGAAAAGGTGGTCAGTCTGAACGTAAGATGGCTGGGGTCTTTCTAGATCACACCTCTGCTGGCCTCGCCCTTATCTTCTGAGGGGCCAGTGGCTCTCGCCTGCCCAGCATTTGTGGGAAGACTCCTGGATGGTCTCACATAGAGATCAAAACTGCTAGCCACTCTGTGATGCTTGCGCACCAAGCTGGCTTTGAGGCCAGTGAGCTCGGCAGCGTCAGTCAGCATAGGTCTGTTGGCAGTGGCTCGCTCCACAGGCTGAGCTCCCGGCCCGGTCAGGCCTGCTTTCTGCCATGGTATTTCCTTCATCCCAGAGCCTTGGGTTGCCTCTGCCCATGCCCTAGCATGAAGGTCATCTCAGAGAAGCGGGGGTTGGAAGGGGTCTACAGGGCCTCTGGTGCCCAAGGCCCTCCCTGCAGATTCACAGGCAAGTCCAGGGTTATCCCAGCTTTGGCCAGGTCCACTCAACCCAGGATTGGAAAGTTTGTCTTCTCCCAATCTCTCCTTCCAGAGCAGCCTGACCAAAATATGCTCCAGAAGTATGTATTACACACGCAGCCCAGATTTTGCTCTCTTACATGCCCAAGAAGATCCCCTAGAAACCCAGCTGTGGTCACTGAATCAGACGAGGAAACCCAGCTGTGATCACCGGATCAGACGAGGCCCTGGGACGTTTCTCAAGAAAAGTAAGGTCCTACCTGTAGTGGGCACCCATAATTATAGCACACTGTAAGCAGGAGGATCAAAAGTTCAAGTCCAGCCCAGGTAGTTTCATACAGATTCCATCTCAAAATTAAAAAATAAAGGGCTGGAGGTATAGCTCAAAGCAAAGACTTTGATTTGTTCCAGAGACAGATAGACAGACAGATAAAGAGAGAGACAGACAGACAGAGACTGAGACAGACAGAGACAAACAGAGACAGAGGGAGTGACAGAGAGAGATAGAGACACAGAAAGACACAGAGACTGAGAGAGAGACAGAGAGAGATATACAGAGAGGGAGACAGAGACAGTGACAGAGAGAGAGAGGGGTCCTGCCCCACTCAGTTACACCAGAGAGGCCAGGAGGAACTGCCTGAGAAACCCCCATTGCTATTTTCTGTGTTGTCAAATGAAACTTGATTTGCATCAAATATTTAGCAGGCCAGATACTTTCTAGTTGCAATTTAATTTATGCCCTACACAGACCCTGCAGCTATGGTTGACATGGATTTTTTTTTTTAAGTGGAAATAACTTGCACGTGATCTACGAAGCCGGTGCCTCTAAGTGCTCAGCATTTAGGTGATGCTGGCCACCATGCAAAGAGCTCTTGGTGCCACCCCAGGACACACTAGAAACCAGGGGAGGTGGCCTGGGGCAGGGGGCCTTGCAGGTTTCCCTGGGCAGCTTCACTCTGCTAGAGTGTGGGAAAAGCAAGCCGCCTAGTGTCCAGATGAGGGAACAGAGGGGAAGGGCGCCTTTCTCAGGCGACCTTGGCTGCTGCCCCAGCTAATTGGTGCTAAGGAGAGGAGATTAGCTGCATCTTCCTGCGGCTGGTGCCAATCCCTGGCCTGGAAGCACGGAAGAGAGGCTCCCAGGGCAGGAGGCTGTGCAGCTGCTGCTACTGCGTGGATGAAGGGTGCAGGTGACCCGGGATCTTCCGAGGAGCCCCCAGGGGCCCAGAGCCACAGAGAAGACGTGGAAAGGAGGAGAGGAAGGCAGCCGAGCTGTGAAGATCCTCACAGGAAGAAAGCAAGGGAGGATGAGGGGGGCTCCCAGCTCAGTGGGGAGCTCACTTTCACAGACAGAGAGCTGACCTTCAGGGTGGCGCTGAGACCCCAAGTGCTGCAGAACCTGGGTCAGACCCAGGTGGACCCCATTTATTCATGGTGCACTGAGGCTGGCCCAGCTCGAGGTGCCCAGGGGAGATGGAGTGGGACTTAGTGCCTGCCTCCGTTGGGCCCTAAGGCAGGACTGGGACAGGCGAGTGAGGCGTCTGTGCCCCACAAGGAGCCGCACCCCAGAGACGCAGCACAGGCAGCGGTTGGGAGCCTGTGCTGCTCTCCAGGAGCTCCTTAGCTCCTCGGGAAAGCAGGGCAGGCTCAAAGCTGAAAGAGTGACGCGCTCACACACCACGCTCAGATCCAGCACAAGAACACCAAGCTCATCAGCGCGAACCGCGAGGGCCTGTGACCCAGACCTACCGCAAAATGCCACAGCACACATGTCGTGTGGCACAGCCAGAGAACGAGGTGGGCTAAGGGCGCACTGAAATCTGAGCCTTTTGTGCATGCAAGTTGCGTGGGAGCCCCTTAATAGTGACTCGCGCCGGCTGTGTATCTTGTGCTGACAGAAAACGGGGGAGAGTTGGGGTAAGAAACTAGGATACCAGATAGAGGGATGCTTGCTCATGGGTACCATGGCCTGTGGCTGTGTCTCCAGGGAGAACACATGCAGGTGCACACACACACACACACACACACATGCTGTGTGTCACCCTGTTGAAGTCTGGGGACAACATGCTGGGAATTGCTGTGGAGGTAACCTGCATTTCCTATGGACAAATACGTTCCCCAAAAGGAAGACAGGAGAAATGGTGATACTCTCACCCTAAAAGTCAAACGACAGTTCTGGGAGGAGGGGTGATGGACCAGCGATCCCTGCCTCAGCCTCCTCCAGTCCTGTTCTTCGGGGCTGCTGGGGAGCCAGGATGTTGGTCCCTTGAAGGGAAAAATGAATTCTGCTAATGACATGCCATCCTAATGAGAAAGTCCTTGCCAGGGGACTTGGGGTCGCTCCAGTGTCATTCGCTTCCCCCGTGCAGCAGAGAGAGATGCTTCTCCGACAATTTCTGGACCCTGAACCCGAACACGGCCATGGCACCCCTCGCCACCCTGCAAGCGAAGTCAAAGGCAAACAAGCCGAAGGACAGGAATCCGGAAGCCAACAGAGGGCTTCACTTCGCTCCGTGCCGATCGCGTGGGTGGGCTTTGAGATGCTTTTGAGGTGCATACTTCTCTTTAGATCAGTTTCAGGTTATAGAAAATGAGCTACAAAGCGCAGGGCTCGTGTGTCCCCTCCTGGCCCTGTGCACATGGTCTTCTCCATCCGATGCAGCATACCGGCACGGTGCAGCTCTTAGAGTCGATGGATCACAGCGATGTTACTGTTATTGTTGATACGGTTTCAATCCAGATGTTTCCCAGCTTCATGTGCCCGTAGGAGGAGCTTTTAGAGGAGCTTGGATTGGGGGGCCTGGAGCCTGACTTACTGTCAGGGAGTGGGGTCGGGCACAGAGAGGAAGGCCACCGTGGTCCCTCTCCCTCCCGGACTCTTTCCTGCGCTCGCCACTTCCTGTCCGTTATAAGGTACCGAGCCTCTCCTCCACCAGGCCTCGCAGTCCCACCTTGGACCCAGAATGGGAGCTCTGCAGACTGTGAGCCAGAATGAAACTGCCTTCCTCGAGTCGTGAGTGTTGGGCTTTGGGCCTCAGGGAGGAGCCAGTGACCGGAATGTGGGTCGCCAGCAGCGGCAGTTTATAGCAGGCTCACACACGGCGCTGTACGGCTGACACAAGCATAGCAGCACGCGTCCATCGCAGCAGTCTCACCCAGGGTCGTCACACTACCCGCAGAGCCCCCCGGCCTGCCCTCAGCCAGCCCTGCTAGTGTCCCCTAAACCTCCGGGGCTTGCTGGCGCATCAGCGTCTGGAGTCTTCCTCTTGGAGAAAGCCACATTCTTGTCTGTTCGTTTCCTCAACGGCCGGTCAGTATGCCAGCTTTCAACCTCAGAAAACCTAAAAGTTCAGATCTTTGCACTAAGACTTTTTTTTCATGGGATTTCCTTAAACAATAAGTTCATTTTTGAAAACATGATTGCTGTTTAATTTTCCGGGAGGTATTAAACCATTGACATAAGAGATGTAATACAGCAAATACAGAAGCAACATCAAACCGCACACCTCTAACGTCAGTGGAGGGCTGATGGTCAGCGTTGTTCTGTAGTAGCCAACCGAACTTCCTCAGAGACTCAGTGAGCCAGGGAAGGGAGCCCCAGAGTCCTAGGTGTGGCTCTGGACTCTCTGGTGTTGGACGACAGGGACTGTGTCCTTCTGGAGTGTGGGTCCCACGGCATCTGTGGCCTAATTAAAGGTTTCCAGATGTGTTGTGGTTTGTATCCAGGGGTCCCCCCCAAAGCCATGTGCACTCACTGGTGGGGCTTTTTGGAGGTGGCTGGATCTAGGGTGTGTGATAGGGGGACTGGAGGTGTATGTGAGTAGCCCACTGATTGCATTAGTGTAGTTCCGGGTGTGGACAATGGGAAGCTCCTCCCTGACCGTGAGAGGCACCAACCAATGGGCTTGCAGCCTGCATGGACTGTGAAGGGACAGGTGGCAGACAGGCTGCTGCTCCCTGCCCACCTGCCTTCCCACCTGCCCACCGTGGGCTGCTTCTCCCCAAAACGCCCCTCTGCCATACCACTCTGCCTTGGGCCCCGCCAACCATGGACTGAAAACTGACCGTGAGCTGAAATACAGCTTCCCTCCCCAAACTTGTGGGTGTGGGCATTTGGTCCCAGGAGTGAGACAGTTAGTGAGACACAAGGCACTGGGGAGCCAGGGTCCAGTACACAGGGCCTGCCTGGCCAGCAAGAGTTCCTGAGCTTGTTCCCGGTACCCCAAATGTTTCACAAGGCAAGTCGGGTTCCTGGATGTTGGTGTCAGCACCCCCAAAAGTCTGGAGTTACAGCTCCGGACTTACAGGTGTGGGACGTGTCCGGCAGAATCCAGGAGCAGCAGGTCCAGGCCTGTCCCTGCGGGGTGAGGAAGTTTAGATGATCTGAGAGTGGGGGTCTCTATTTCTTCCTGGGGAGCTTTGGAGAAGGAATGGCCACAAGCTCCGTGGCAACCGGCCGTGCCTGTAGCTCTGACCCAGTTACCTCAGCTCGCCTGCATCCTGAAACATCCATTCATAGGGCAGTGAGGAAGCCCCAGAAGCGAGGAACCCTGGCCTCGACTCCCAGGTGACAAGTCACAGATGAAGGCCTGTGGGGCTCAGAGGCTGAGCCCACACAACCCAGCCCTCTGGGGACAGGCACAAGGGTTCCCGCTGCCCCTCCTACCCTAGTGGCTCTCTGTGCTGCGGACCCCTCCGGGCCTGATGCTTCTAGAACTTATTTTGAGGCTTCTTTCCCTTTGGGGGGTGCTGGGGTTTGGATCTAGGGCCTTTTCCCTGAGCCACATCTTCATCCTTTTTTGATATTATCTGTTTGAGATAGGCTCTCCTAAAGTTGCTGAAATACAGCCTGGGCAGGAACTTGCCTGCGCCTCACAGAGCTCTACCTGAGCAAATACCGAGGAAAGGGAGGGACGGCATCAGCCTAGCTGACCCCGCCCCACACAGAGCCATGAACACGGCTGTTGGCCAGCAACCTTAGCTCCGACTCTCTGGGGGACAGAGCTTAGCTTCTCCTTCCTGCGTATGTGTCAGTGGAGATTGGATACGCACCTGGGCGGGGCTCCGGGTTCTGCCCTGGTGTTAACGGCTCTTGGCAGCATTGAGTGAGCCAGCCACGTGCCACTGGGTATCCACCCTTGGCCACCAGGTTGCCGCGCTCACGGGCCAGGGGTGGCAGGAGCTCATGAGCGTCCCATTGCTCTCTCTTGCTCCTGAGCCATCCTGTCCTGGTCATGTGAGGTAGCTACGTGGAGCCAGGAATCTCAGGAAGGTGGATACTTCTCGGAAGGCCACGGGTGTCCCAGGGGAGCACTCACAGGCAGGCAGGTAGCTCCTCCCCCACCTCCCCGGGAGCTCTGCAGCCCGGCTTACCACCAGGACCAGTTTCCTAAGGAACACAAAATGAAGCTGGAGACACCTGTGCAGGAAGGAGTGGGAAGAGAGTGCAGGCAGGACCGCTGTGCTTCCTCCCAGGGAAGGTGCAGGAGGCAGCGGGAGTCCACTCTGCCACCAGCCACAGGCACAGCTGTGTGCCCAGTGTGGCCTAAATGCTCAAATACAAGAGGAGTTGATTACAGTGAAAGACGCATTACCACCCCGACTCCCACCCCCACCCCCACCCCC
>PVJA010013713.1:21962-49052 GCA_004027025.1 Myocastor coypus | reverse complement strand
TTTTTTTGTCTTTTTGAAACAGGGTCTCACTGTGCAGTTCAGGCTGGCCTTGAGCTCACTTTTGTAGCCCAGGCTGGCCTCAAACTTGCACCAATCTTCCTGCCTCAGCCTCCCGAGTGCTGGGATTACAGGCGTGCACCACCACACCTGTCCTGGTAAGCACAAAGTACTGAGTTCAATCCCGGTACCACCAAAAAAACAGAATTACAAGTTGGTTCTTCTGTATACTTCTTGTTCTTTTTTTTTATTGTTTGTTTGTTTGTTTGTTTTGTTTTCACGACCGGGGCTTGAACTCATGACCTTGCTCTTGCCCGGCAGGCACTTGTGCCTCGGAGCTATCTCCCCAGCCCCTTGTTCTGTTTTTTAAAACAGGGTCTTACTGTATATCCTAGGATGGTCTTGAACTCATGGCCTCAACACTCTTGCCTCAGCCTCCTGAGCACTGCAATTACAGGTGTGCACCACCAGGCCTGGCAATGTCTCAAGTAATTTTATTTATTTTTTTTTAAGAATTTTTTATTTTATTTATTTATGTTTTTCTTGTTTCATAACCTTTATTTGCTTATTCACTCATTTTTATGGCTGGCTCAGCCCGCGCCCTGACGGTAGGGCTGGTGCAGCATGTGGTGCCGGGGATCGAATCACAGTCCCTGAAGCCGCCCAAGCTTTCCCACGCAGGCGCTTTAGACCACTGAGCCATCCCGCTGGGCCCCTCAAGTAATTTTAGATGAACATTTTAAAGATGAGAGGCTCTTATCGCCGGGCTGAACATGGTGCTGGCAGCCTATGTGCTTTTCAACTACTGCCTTTCTTATAAGGAACTCAAACATGAGCGGCGATGCAAGTACCACTGAAAAGGGGCCAGTGTGGAGGGCACACTGCACCCTGGCCTGTGACTGCCTCATCCTGCTTCTGTCTGTGAACAGCTTAATCATGGCTCAGTTTGTTCATAGCCTAAGTGAGAATTAATGCTCAATAAAAGGTGACCGCTACAAAAAAAAAAAAAAAAAAAAAAAAAGATGAGAGGCTCTTGATCTTATGTACACCCCAAGGAAAATATTGCTTTACTACTCTCTTGGCTGATCGCTTGACTGATTGGTGTTAACAGACTGAGCCTAGGTCCGGGCTGCAAGCTGCAGCTCAGTTTCCGTGAGCTCTAGCTCCAGTATCAGCTCAGGTTTCAAAGCTTTCCGCAGTGCCATTTAGGCAGGCTTCGTTGCGCCGCGAGGTACATCACCTGTCTGTGACCTCAGTGAAGGGGAGCCCTTGCACTTCCTGCTTCAGGACACATCCAGCTGAGCACCTTGATAGGTGGCCTGGGGGTCACCCAGTTATAGGGTTGCTTTCTTGTCCTCTCTCCATAATGTTCCAGCCTGGTCTGTCTCCCCGGGGCTCCCTTTCTAGCCCGAGGGCTGCAGTCTCACAGCTCTGCTGTGCAGTCTTAGGACTTCACTTGTATGGCTCACGTCTAGAAGTCCTGTGTGGTCTTTTTGCAAATTTACATGCTCACTTCTGGTAGACGCTGTAGCGCTTGATAGATTATGTCAACTTGAGAAGTTAAAAACTTAACTAAATGGGCTCAGGGATTCCACACCGTAGGGTGCGGAGGCCTCACCCTTGACTGACTCATCGCTTAAGAGATATAAAAGGAACCTGAGGAAGGATGGACTGCTCCGTTTCCACAGAGGAGCTCCGGTCTTCACAGTCAGCTTGGACGTTGTCTCCTGGCTTCTAGCGCAGACCCTTTGGCTTCTGCCTCGGGCCCTTCAGCTTTCTGGTGTAGACGCTTCGGCCTTCCATGGCAGACCCAGCAGCCTCCTGAGGCAGACCTGATGGAACACTGCAGTGAGCTGCAGACCTCGGGCTGAACCCTTCAGTCTCTGGTGTGCACACGACCTCGGCACGCTTCCTCATGTGACTCTGTGGCTGACCCTCATAAGCCGGTCTCGTGATTTCTCAGGCATGTGTACATCTTGTGTTATGTGTGCTCCTCTAGTGAAACCCTGACTGAGACAGACACTCATTTTTTGGTCATACAGACCATGCAGAATCACTTTCTATGACAACAGAGGGCTCCAATCTGACGTTTTCTGTCGGACTCAGGAGTGCTGTTTCTACCCACTCTCAGCTCACTTATCCTCCCTCTGTTTAGTATATGTGTGCACACAGGGTGATCAAAAACAGGGTGAATGTCTAAATTTAAAATGCATATGACAGTAAAATACACAGTGCCCTGAACCTCCTCAAGATCTTCACCCTCGGGCCCGGCAGGATGGCTCAGTGGTCTAAAGCCTTAGTGCTGCTGTCGTGGCTACCTCGATGTCCTGAGCTCAAGTTGGCGGGACAGCTGGACCCAAATCCCAAACCCAAGCCTAGCCTTGTCCCTTCCTACTAGGGATTTGAGGACCAGCAGGTGACAGGCTCCAGATTCCTACCCATAGGTGGCAACCACTGGAAAGGTGCAGGGCCTGTCCCAGCAGAGTAAGCAGTGCCCACCCCTACTTCCCACGGGCCCCTTCTGCTCAGTGACTTCACAGCCCTACTGTCTTAGTTACTTTTTTTTTCTTTAAAGCATATTTTTTATTTGTTTCTTGTTGCAATTATTTGTTTCTTGGTGCGTTTGGTACAGGGTCTCGCTACATAGCTCAGATTCGTGGTGATCCTCCTGGTTTCAGCCTCCCCAGCCCTGAGATTACAGGCATGCACCACTACACCCAGACTTCATCTCTGACTGTCTTAGTTACTTTTCACTTGTTGCGGGGACAAATACCTGACACACAAGCTTAGGGAAGGAAAGGTTTATTTAGCTCACAGTTACTGGAGGTTTCAAGATGCTGCCCCCACTTTATAGGGCCTGGAGGAGAGGCTGGGGCGCTGCCGTGTCCAGGATGATCTGCTTCATACCTCCAAGAGACCGCCACCTGCAGGAGGAGAAACCTCTGATAGCACATGCTGTCAGTTTAACAGGTTTGGGCCTCTTGGCCACACCCCCTCAAGCCCCGCCCCTGGAGCCACGTGCTTGACAGCCCCATGATTTACATGAGGCTTTGGGAGAATAACTAGATACAAACCACAACACCTACCTTGTGGGCTGGTAGCCTCCAGCCTCTTCAGCTCCTCCTCACACCCCTCAGAGAGTGTCCCCTTATAAATCTCTTGCACAGCCAACTGATAAGCTTCTGCTCTGGAGGGAGGGGGGTTCCATTCCAGGTCCTCTCGCTTCAAGTCAGTCCTCCTTGGGACTTTTGCCGGCCAGGTTACACACACTCACGGATTCATCAAGCACCTGCTACGCACAAAGTGCAGGGGCAGCAGGGTGTCCCAGACGTGGCAGAGGGTTTGGAGACAGCTGGAAAGTGACAGCTGTGCTAGGACACTTGCACTCAGCCTGACAGACAGCAGCCTCGAGGAGAGGAGGGGCGCCGGATACGGTGGAAACAGGCAGGTCCAGGAAGGGGCCCACTTCTCTGCGTTTTACAGAGAATGGCTGTTAGGGAGGCTCTACAATGTACTCATGACGAGCGTGTCCCACACCGGTGTCGACACAGCCAACACCCTGGCAAGTTCTGGTCTTGCCCAGGGATGCATGACCACTTCTGGCCACCAGATGGCGCCATGCGCATCCTAGCACATGGAGAGCCTACACTCTGATTAAAGACCCAAACCAGGCAGCCTTTCCAACAAGCTATCCAGGTGCCTTACTTGACATGTAGGGAAACAAAGGCTGGGAGGTGGGGGCAAAGGAAAGCACAGAGGAAGGGAATCTGATGTGAACTGGTGTGTCTTAAAGTACATCTTGAATATAAAGTGATGTAGAACTGAACTCTCAGTGGCTGAGGCAGGGGGATCTCAAGTTTGAACCTAGCCTATGCCCAGCTAGAAAAATAAGTTTTAAAAAGCTGAGAATATAGCTTGGTATGAAGGTACTGAATTCAAAACCCAATATGAAAAGCCGGGCGTGGTGGCTCACACCTGTAATTCCAGCACTTGGGAGGCTGAGGGAGGAGGATTGGTACGAGTTTGAGACCAGCCTGGGCTACAAAAGTGAGCGCAGGACCAGCCTCAACTGCATAGGGAGACTCTGTCTCAAAAAGACAAAAAAAAAAAACCAATATGAGAAAAAGAGAGAGAACAGAAGGAGAAAGAGACAGACCGACAGAGAGAGAGAGAGAGAGAGAGAGAGAGAGAGAGAGTTTATAAAATTAAGACAGAGAGAGCACGTCACACATATAATCATTACTACCACCACTTCCCAAGACCGTCGCCATCTGTCACAGGCCATATCTCCACCCAAGGTCACTCTGAGACTGACACACACATACCCCCAACCAACCTCCTTCCCAATGCAGGCGTCCCCCAAGGGTTGCAGAGCGCCTCCTTGACCCGAAGTGGGAAGTCTACCTGGGACTCAGGGACCCTGCGTCTCCCAGGGACTCCCCCTCAATGTGGCCACAGGAGCAAGCAGCCTCCTCTCCCCCAACCGCCCTTGCCTTTCCACCCTGCTGCAATTCATCTCCCCACACTTTCCCATGAGGAAGCTTGGGGCGGTTCCTGCTCTGTGCCCTGGGAGCCACCAGCCCAGACACACTGGGGTTCCACCGGCATGCAGAGTCTGAGGTTCAAGTCCACCCTTCCCAAATGCCAGGCCCTGTGGCGTTGGTGCTGAGGGTCAGCCTCGCGGGGTGACAGCGCCTGTCCTGAGATGATCCCTAGCAGCAGTGTGCTATGGAGTTGCCAGCTTTGTAGCGGCCCCTGCCCCTGCGCAGGCCCTGTGGAGTGGGCAGCCCCTGGCCCTGCGCAGCCCCTGTGGAGTGGGCAGCCCCTGGCCCTGCGCAGCCCCTGTGGAGTGGGCAGCCCCTAGCCCTGCGCAGTCCCTGTGGACTGGGCGGTCCCTGCCCCTGCGCAGCGCCATGAGAGTGTCTGCGCTCTAATGGAAAAGCATGTGCATGCGTGTTTGTGTGCAAATGTGTGGGTGAATAATAAAATATGTTAAAAAAAAAAAAAAAAAAAGCCTGGCGTGGAGGTTCACGCCTGTAATCTCAGCCCTTGGGAGGCTGAGGCAGGAGGATTGGTGCAAGTTTGAGACCAGCCTGGGCTACAAAAGTGAGCTCAAGGCCAGCCTCAACTGCATAGCAAGACCCTGTCTCAAAAAGACAAATATATATATATATATACATATATATACATATATATATATATATATATATATATATATATATATAAAAATATATGTAAGATGCCCCCAGATGCCCCCAGTGGGGAGTGAGGCAACAGGTGATTTGCAGTTTCTTCTCCACATTTCTCTACAACTCTCACATTCTCCATGCTAAACAGGTGTTCTTTTTTGGGCAGGAAAAGAAGCAGACATCATGGGCTGCCCATGAGGAATCTGCCAGCAGGAATTCAGACCCTGGTTAGGTACAAGAAAGGGGTGAGAGGAAAGAAACCTCAGGCCTGGAAGTACTTCTCCAGTCTCAGCTCTGGCGGCTTGGCCTCCTAGATAGAGGTTATTTTGTCCTCACAGATCCATCTATCCACCCATCCACCTACCCACTCACCCACGCATCTATCCACAAAGAATCCACCTACCCACCCATCTACCCACCCACCCACTCACCCATCCACCTACCCACCCACCCACCCACCCACTCACCCATCCACCCACCCACCCCTCCACCCACCCACTGACCCACGCACCCATCCACCCACCCACTCAATCACTCACTCCAACCAGGCTCACAGAGCCAGCCTGAGAGATGCTGAGGGCCAAGCCAATGGCAGGGCATGGATGGCACAGGACAGCAGGAGCTCGGTCCCAGAACAGAAGGACAACCCGAAGACCATCTGAGCGGGGAGCACCTTGGCTCCCCCCATGGCTCTGACCTGATTGCATCTACCCGTCGGGCCACACTGATCCAAGCTGTGTCCCCCGAGTCGAGAAATACGTAGATGTACAGATAGAGAAGGAGAGAGGACAGAGGACGCATCGTGGAAACTCCCTGCGACCTGCAACCCAGAGAGGCCACGACCCTTCACAACAGGCCCCTAAAATCAGGGAAGGCGAAGAACCACAACACCTATCCTGCAGAAGTGGGCTAGAAATTGGAATCACAGAGTCAGAGAGAGAGCCACGGGAACGGCCTCAGCTCTGTGGGAGGACCACAGCGTCCCGCAGGTCAAAGTAATGCAAATGCAAACTCCTCGGAGATACCATTTGCCACCTATCAGCTCAGCAGAAATCCACGTGTCTGGCAGCCCTCGTGGGTGGGAAGGCGGCTGAGCACCGTGCCAGGCAGCTGAGGGGGCAGCGGGGGCACAGCTGGTGGGGGGCACTGGGCAGCAGCTGGCAGAGGGCATCCAGCCTTGGACTGCAGGGGTGGGACCTGACCCCAGAGACAGACAGACAGACAGACAGCATATTATTAATACATGTTTGCAATACATAACAAATGAAATCAATGTATAGGCAAAACCTGATTGGCTTCAGTGACTTTTTTTTTTTTTCAGTACCAGAGATTGAACTCAGGACCTTGCGCTTGCCAGGCAGGCACTTGTGCCCCTGAGCTATCTCCCTGGCCCCATGATTGGCTTAAATTCAGAGCAATGGGTAAGTGCAAGTAATATCTTGCTCAGTAGGCTTTTTTATTTTTTAAATGTATTTAGTAGAGGGTTTCACTATGCAACTCAGACTGATAGTGATCCTCCTGTTTTCAGCCGCCCCAGCGCAGGCGTACGCCACCATGCTGGGTCTCGGTGACCGGCTCAGCCCTCCTGGGGTTGGGTTCGGCCTGTCATATGGTGCTGAAGATCGAACCCTGGTCCCTGAGCTTGCCTAAGCAGGCACTTAGTCTGCTGAGCTATCTCACCAAACATTGCTCAGTAGACTTTATTTTGTAGGGCAGACTTTAAAACCATGAGTCAAATTTGACGGAAATTCCTCAAAACCTGAAGACAAAAAGAGTCCAGCCACACCACAAGTTAGGAACCTGCCCACGAGAGGGACTCTTCTGACCAACTTTCCACCCAAGGGACCTCGAGACAGATCAACTGATCAGGCCGTGCGGGCTGGATTTGCTTTCTGACCCAACAAAATCATAAGTCATAAAGCTATCGTGGCACACACAGGTGCCACCCAGGGAGGTGTGGGCCCTGCCAGGAGTCTGAGGATACTTCCTGTGACAGTAATAAGAGTGTCGTGGGTTTTTTAAAAAAAGAACTCTTGTCTTTTGAACACAGCCATGGAGTGTGAATGAAAGGACAGGCAGCCGGCACTCACTTCCGGAATCATTTAGTTATTAGGGGCTGGGATGGAGCGGGCCAGGAGGGGACCCTCGCAGAAGCCAGGGGCAGAAACAGGAGGGCTCCGGGTGTTTCTTTCTATTCTTTGGAGATGTTAGAAAAAGTCCCAACCAGGCTGGGGATGGTGCTTCGTGGCGGAGCACTTGCCTAGCATGTGTGGTGCCTTGGATCTGATCCCTGGTTTACGGGAGAAGGAAGAGGAAGAGAGGGAAAAGAGCGGGAGGAGGGAGAGGAGGAAGGGGAGAGGGGCGGAGGAAGGAAGGAGAGAGGAAAGAGGGAAGAGTGGAGCTGTTCCTGGTAAGGATGTAGAACAATTAAACGCATACTTCACAGCTGGGAATACCAAATGACAGTCACTTTGGAAAGTAATCGGTTCTTGCCGGGTGTGGTGGCGCACACCTATAATCCTAGCATTCGGGAGGCTGAGGCAGGAGGATTGATGCGAGTTCAAGACCAGCCGCGGCTACAAAAGTGAGCTCAAGGCCAGCCTGAACTGCATAGCGAGACCCTGTCTCAAAAAGACAAAAAAAAAGGAAAGTAATCGGTTCTCTCCACATCTCCTGGGTCTCTCTGTCTCTGTCTCTGATTGTCTTTCTCTCTCTGTCTCCGTCTCTATTTTTATACTGGGGATTAGATCCAGGGCCTTCTTGCTAAGATCACCCCAGTCGCCTTCCTTTCTTTGGGTTCTATTGGTGCATTTTATTTTATTATTTTATTGTTCAGAGTCTCACTATACAGCACTGACTCATAGTGATCCTCCTGTTTCCTGCCTCCCAAGTGCTGGGATTACAGGCACCGGCCACCATGCCCAGACTCCATCTCTGGCTCAGCGTGCCCGAGATCGGGCCAGTGCAGCAGGCGGGGCCAAGAATCGAACCCTGGCCCTTGGGCTTCCCTAAGCATGCACTTAGTCCACTGAGCTATACCATCGGCTCTTATGGGTGCATTTTAATTTCCATCAGGTATTATTATTTTTTCTGTATTTAGCACAGGGTCTCACTACATAGATCCAACTGGCAATGATCCTTTTGTTTTCAGCCTCCCAAGTGCTGGGATTACAGGCCTGTACCACCATGCCCAGTCTTAATCAAGTGTCAGAGCACCCTGGGTTTGGAGCTGGCACAGCACACTGGGGATCGAACCCCAGCCACTGTGCTCTGCCTAAGCAGGCACTTTAGTCCGCTGAGCTATCAGACTGGCCCTGGTGCATCTTAGATAACACACAGTGACCACATGCATCGTAGGCAGTTCTCACTCTACAGGGCCTGTCTTGCCCCTTCATTTTCCACCCCGCTACTCCAAACCCTCTTCACCTCCTTGTTTACAACAGCGTTGTTTCCCTTTTTCTCCTATTTTTTTTTTTCTTGTCCCTCCCCCTCACCGCCATGGTGACCTGGCTGCGACATCGGTCTGCCCACTGATCACCAGGGTTGACTGGGCTGCTCTGGCCATTAGGCCGGTGTCCCCTGCCTCCCTCACTGCTCTGCGTGTGTCCCGCCCAAAGCTGCATGCTGGGTGGTAGAAGGCGGCTGCCGCCCCAGCAGAGGAGGCGCAGTCCTCAGTCTGCCTCCAACTCCTTCACTTTCTTTGACACGAAGTCTCTCTAAGTCACTAAATTCCCCAAGATTGGGCTTGAACCTTCCTTCACTCCTTCCTGCCTTGGCCTCCTAGAATTTGGGCATTCTCTTACCACATACTGAACACCACAAGCTGGGAACTCATTCGATGGCCCGCACCAGAGAAACGAGAACCTGCAATAGCCCCAGATGCCACACTCCCGTGAGGAGCGGCAGTCTTCCTGTTGCTTTTACAGATGCTCAAGGAAGCATTTGAACAGTCAAGGCCCTTACTGCACTGGCCAGGAGCAGCCTCGCGAATCATCCCGGCAGCTTCCCTAAAGCTAAGCAGAAGCTTCCAGGCCACCCTGCCACCCCTCCTGCAGAGCTGAGCCCCCCAAGAAATGGAGACACACGTATGTCTGTATAGAAGCGTAATGCTTACAGAGGCATCCTTCAGAACTGCCCTGACCAGAAAAAATCACCCAAACATCCATTGTGTGGCAAATAGCTACATAAATTAGAGTCCATCCGTTGTAGGCAGCTGAATTAAACAAAGAAACATTACAGGCAGTTAGGCAGGGCCAGGCCCTCAAGGAGTTAGTACAGAGGACAAGACACCTTGCAACTGAGAGAGAGACGGATGCTCTCTCACTGTGGGCCAGACTGGAAGACCAAAGATTGAACGAACGCTCGCCTCCCTAAAGAACAGCATCTGGGACTGATCATCACCTTGAGGAAGCCAGGAGGAGCCGCTAATCCGACTGCTACTGGCTTCTGGATAAAGTCCCCTTCTATATTCGCGCCGGTTTGCTATGTGATGCGCTGCCCCATTCGGTCCTGGATTTAATCAATCTTACCTGAGCAACGGTGCTTGTAATCTCATTGGTTGACCATAGTTTTATCCCGCCTCATGCCTACTTAAGTGAGTTCCCATGTTCTCCACCTTAGAACCCACCTCACTGCATGGTTTTACTCTGTAAAAGTCCCTCAAAGAGGCAGCTTTCCAGGGACAACCCGCTTAGGTTTCCCTTCTGCCCATCTCTCAGAAAGTAGCTTTTCTTCCCCAATAAATATTCTGCTCTTAGCCTCCGTGGGTTCCTAAAATTCATTCTTTGGTTTTAGAGAACATGAGCTTGTCCTGGGTACTTTTCAGGTTGGGCGTTTCCTTCCCCTATGTCACATCTATGGAGGGCCATGCAGAGGCACCAGGCCCTCATCCACTCAACACCATGGAGACCTCGCCAAATCTTTTATGCTAAGTGACAGAAACCAGGTTCCAAAGGCCACCTAGAATCCCAAGCACAATCACATTTCCCAGGAGGCTGCCACCTCCAGGAAGCTGCCTGGCTCTGCCTTCCTTGAACATTCCAGAAAAAGCAAGGCTGAAGAGAGAGCGGAGGGGCTGGGGAGATAACTCCGTGGCACAAGTGCCTGCCTGGCAAGTGCAAGGTTGTGAGTTTGAACCCCGGTCCCCAGAAAAGAGAGAGAGAGAGAGAGAGAGAGAGAGAGAGAGGCTCGAATGGGCAAGAGGAGGGTAGGTAGACTGCAAAGGGCAGGAAGAAATGTTCTGCCTTGACAGAAATGTTCTGTTACAGGTTTGTAAGATCTCACAGCTGTGAGGTTATTTATTTATTTAGGCACCAGGAATCGGACTCAGGACCTCACACTTGCCAGGCAGGTGCTGGGTAAATGTGCATTTATTTTTTTTTTAAACGTGCATTTAAATGGGGCAAAATTGACAAGACCTCAAGGGGGCCGTTGGCAGACCATTGCCTAAGTGTTGGCTGAGCGCCTGCTGCATGGATGAACGCAGCACATCACCCCAGGAGGAGGAACAGATGGGGACAGAAAGATAGGGGCCTGTGGGAGCAGCCTCGGGGTTGGGGATCATGGCATGGCAGGACTTCTGGGGCCCCCCAGGAATGGCCATGTAACAAGGTCATCAGAGACCCAAGGCCAGGAGCCTGGGAAGGTGGCGGCAGATTCCTGCATGCAGAGGCCACACCCCGAGGAGCATGGTGTCAGAGGGTGACCAGACTCATGTAGGGGAGCAGGGAAGAGGCCCTGGGTCCACCTCCAGGGAGCTAAGGAGAGCTGGCATCAGGCCGGAAGCTCCCCACAGAGCAGGGGCACCATGGTACCTGGAGGTTGGGGTTCTCTCTTATAGCCAGATGAGGCACTGGGTGAATTTCAACTGTCCCCTGTGTCCCTCAGTCACCAGGGCTCCCAGTGCCATGACACGTGCTGACAGAATTGAAGTAATAGGAGTCTGGGATTTGCTCCAAAACAACCTGGTTGCAAGAGGGGTGGAAAGCTTCTAAGAAATGCAGCTGGCCACGAGGTGATGGTGGCTGCCCTGTCCCCAGGCCTCCTAGCAAGGGTCTCACTCCTGTCCTAGGTCCACTCCCAGCCTGGGTCCAGCCAGCGGCCTGTCCCCAACATGGCCACCAGGGGGAGCTCCTTGACCTTCCTGGGGCTGGCTCACAGGGGGAGCCTGGACTGGAGACCGCAGCAGCTTGGAGATGCCTCCTGGACCCAGGGTCCTGCTTGCCTTTGCCTGCGCCCCAGTGACGCCATCTGGGTTGTAACATGAATTTCTTTTGTCAACAAAACATCCTGGTTACAGCTGTGAGCCCATTTCCCACAGACACGAGCTCCTACCCCAAGAACCACACCATCTTCTGTTCTCCTTTGTCAAACAGGATCTCACTCTGTAGCCTGGGCTGACCTCAAACTCACAGTGCTCCTGCTTTGGCCCCCTGAGAGCTGACAGTGCAGACACAGGCCACCAGCCCCAGCACAAGTTGACATGTTTTTTTGTTTTTTGGCGGGACCGGGGTTCAAACTCATGACCTTGCACTTGTGCAGGCAGGCACTTGTGCCACAGAGCCATCTCCCCAGCCCCTCCAAGTTGACATGTTAATGTCACTAGTGCCCAGTACATAAAAATGTCCCCTCCTTGAAAAACAACTGCTGAAAAGCAGTTTCCAGACTAAATCAGTCCTGATCCATCCAATAGAGAGGTTTCAAGGCTCTTTAAAGTGCACAACCTGGCTGGGCGTGGTGGCTCACGCCTGTAATCCCAGCACTCGGGAGGCTGAGGCAGGAGGATCGGTGCGAGTTCGAGACCAGCCTGGGCTACAAAAGTGAGCTCAGGACCAGCCTCAACCGCATAGCGAGACCCTGTCTCAAAAAGACAAAAAAAAAAAAAAAAAATTAAAATAAATAAATAAAAATAAAGTGCACAACCTGCCCAACTGTTCCTGGCTGTCCTACAGGAGGCCAGAGAAGCAGACGTCTCCTGACTGGAAGAAGCCAGCCTTCTGGCTCCTGCTTCTCCCCCACTATGGGCAGGGCTTGGCAGGAAGCAAGCATGCCATGGCCTCAGCCGGCAGCCGCCTCTGGGATGTGCCCCGTGGTGGCAGGAAGAGTGGCCCTGTGCCAGGCGCCTGCTGCCCCCATGGCCCTGGGTGCCCAGAGAATCATTCCATGTAAACATTTGACCAGCTCAGCCCCTGCCCCCGCCCACGCCCTTGATCCTGACAGGCCCCTCTGTCTCTCGTCCTCTGTGGCTGGCATTTCAGCAGGGCCCCAAAGGCCTGGATGACCCTGAATCCATTCTGAAGACGGGCCCCCGGGGATGGTCCCAGCAGCACAGGCCTTCGGGGTGGGGAGTCTGGGCAGACAGGCAGGCGACAGCCAGGCAGCCACCCACCGGACACCCACGAGGTGACGCGGAGCCGGAGACCGTGGATGCCAGCTGACGACGCGGCTGCTTTGTTCAGGGCCTGGAGTGGTCTGAGTGACGGGCCAGGGCTCCTTCTGTGCTAAGAAGCCACAGATAAGGCCGGCGACAGGGCCTGATAATGCGGCTGTCGCAGGCGCCCTCACAGACGGGCCCAGTGTCTGGAGGTCAGGCCTCCTGGGGCCACCCCCTCTGGCCTCTCCAGTGGCAGACCCCTCGGCACTCCTGGCCTCAGCCAGCCTCAGAGCCCAGACTAGCACCCTGACCCTGGGAAGACTAGGCAGGTGTGGGTGGGGGGCCCTGGACCTGCCAGACTCCATCCTATGACACCAGAGTCACCCTGCACACACCCCCTTTTGTGTCACCAGCAGCCCCCAGTGCTAGGCGCTGTTACAGGCACAGGCATTTAGGAACCCATCGGACAAGGTCTGAGCAGAGGGGCTTCCCAGAAGAGGGGGCTGAAGATCCGATCCAAACTGGGCCACCCTCGGCCTAGGGGTCCTGCCTGAAGGAAGTTGTTTCTTGGGGGTCTAGGGGCCCCCAAGGATCCTCCAGCCAGAAGCCCCATGTCAGAGGAGATGCAGGGCCCACCCTGGGAAGGCCCAAGCTTGTGGAGCCACACTGCCTGGCTTTCAGGGGGGCACTGCCCATGAGAATGCCCCTGCCAGTGGCAGCCGCTGGCTCCTCTGCGACCAGCAGGAGGGAGAGAGCCGAGCTACACATTCTTGCCCTGAGGACCTTTGACAGCCACCAGGGAGCCTCCCCACCCCCTCCTGCAGCCTCCTCCCCACAGGAGACGTGGGCCAGCCCAGCCGGAAGCTCCATGCCAGGCCCGTGGAGGGGCCCTAACCCTACTTCTGCACCTCATCACCCGCCTCCATCCTACCCCCCTTGGCAGCAGGTCACCCCACTATGCATTCATCTGCTCACAGCTGTGGCGCCAGAGACCCTGCTCCATGTGTGGGGGGGAATCTATGCAGACAGAGCAGGCCTGAAGAGTGGGAATCAACCGGGCAGCACAGCCCACCCTGGTTTGGAAAAGCACCCTAGGCAAGAGGGCACCAGGCACTGGCTGTAGTACCGACATGTAGGGTGCAAGGCTGAGTCTGGCCCTGGAGCCCTGCTGCGGGCAAGGGGGCTGTCCTCTGCCAAAGGAGGGGAGCTGCATGGCCCGGCTTGCGTCCAGGCCTAGCAAGTTGCCACATTCAGTCACGACACATGCTGAAATTATTTCATCACCAAGCACAGCAGCAGGAAAAGTAAGCCAAAAAGAAGGAGGCTCAACTGCGCAGCCTCCTCGTTGGGGCCGGGTGGTGGTCGCAGACAGGATGGACGGGGCAAGGGCCCGAGGCTGGGGAAGCCCTGTCCTTCGGATGGTGGCACCAGGGGGCACCGCATCTACATGTCCCACCCCGCCTGTACCCCTGCCCCGATCCCCAGTTGTTGTTTTACGTACACCCAGAGAGCACAGCACTCATGGGATTTGTGTGCGCATGAAACCACTTGCAGCCTGGACAAAACACCACACCTGGCCGATGCAGGGCTCCCCCACGCCGCACCTCAAGGCAGCCAGGGTCCGGCCCCTCTTACCACAGGCTCAGCCCTCCCTGTCCTTGAACTTCGCGCCATCTTTCTGAAGAGAGCAGCTTTTCCTCTCAATTCTGCCTCATAGCGTGAGCAGAGGGTATGACAGAGGAGGAAGCCAGAAGAGAGGGGCATGGGGGCGACCGCTACACCACCCTGTACCGGGCTGGCTCCAGGGGTGCCGGAGCCACTCAGGGAGGCGGCAGCACCTTGTGGCATGGGCTACAGAGACTCACGGGAAGAAGCGAGGGGACTGGTCGGGCTGCCTCTCTTGCCCCCCTACTCTAGGACCACATTACAACAGTCGCACTCATACAGCTCCTGCAGGGCCCACACCTATAGCTCCTCTGTCTGAACCTTGGCTCTGGATAGCTGCATGTGCAGCACCTTCCAGGGTGGCCTTTGCTCACGTGCAGCCATTTCCGGGGTGGCCTCTGCGCACGTGCAGCGCCTTTCGGGGTGGCCTCTGCGCACGTGCAGCGCCTTCCGGGGTAGCCTCTGCTCACGTGCAGCACCTTCCGGGATGGCCTCTGCTCACGTGCAGCGCCTTCCAGGGTGGCCTCTGCTCACGTGCAGCGCCTTCCGGGATGGCCTCTGCGCACGTGCAGCGCCTTCCAGGGTGGCCTCTGCGCACGTGCAGCGCCTTCCAGGGTGGCCTCTACGCACGTGCAGCGCCTTCCAGGGTGGCCTCTGCTCATGTGCAGCCGTTTCTGGGGTGGCCTCTACTCACGTGCAGCCGTTTCCAGGGTGGCCTCTGCTCACGTGCAGCGCCTTCCGGGTTGGCCTCTGCTCACGTGCAGCACCTTCCGGGATGGCCTCTGCACACGTGCAGCGCCTTCCAGGGTGGCCTCTGCTCACGTGCAGCCGTTTCCAGGGTGGCCTCTGCGCACGTGCAGCACCTTACAGGGTGGCCTCTGCTCACGTGCAGCGCCTTCTGGGATGGCCTCTGCGCACGTGCAGCGCCTTCCAGGGTGGCCTCTGCTCACGTGCAGCCCCTTCCGGGGTGGCCTCTGCTCACGTGCAGGGCCTTCCGGGATGGCCTCTGCTCGTGTGCAACACCTTCCAGAGTGGCTCTGCTCACGTGCAGCCCCTTCCGGGGTGGGCTCTGCTCATGTGCAGCCACTTCCGGGGTGGCCTCTGCACATGTGCAGCCCCTTCCGGGGTGGCCTCTGCTCATGTGCAGCCCCTTCCGGGGTGGCTGTGCTCTGTCACTCAACCTCTTATTTTTGTGCTTTCAGCTTTTTTGAGTCTATTCACACTGGCCTCCAGTTTGCAGCAGTCCTCCTGCCTCAGCCTCCCGAAGTGTTGGGAGTACAGGTGTGTGTGCCAACACGTTTGGCTTCAGTTAGCCAGTCTAAAAGATGGTCCCTGTGTACTGTCTTTTGGTCTTGGCTTTTTTTTTTTTTTTTTTCTTTTTGTTACAGGGTCTCTTTATGCAGTTCAGACTGGCCTTGAGCTCACTTTTGTAGCCCAGGCTGGTCTCAGACTCACACAGATCCTTCTGCCTCAGCCTCCCAAGTGCTGGGATTATAGGTGTGCATCACCACGCGCAGCCCCCCGGGCTTTTTTAAAAAATTTTATCTGACCTTCTATTTCCTGGGGTTCCAACCCCATGAATGGGTGTGGTCTACAGGGAGGGATGTCACAAATCCATGTTGGATACAAGAATAAATAAAAAGGTGAACAAATAAGAAGGCAAGCCCTCAGAGCGGTGGTGACAAAGTCAGAGGTTGAGAGGGCTCTTGTTGTCTGACTTGGCTGGGGTCATCAAGGCTAGAGACACAGCAGTCTAGACCCTGCGAAGTCCCGCAGAGAGGTAGCCCCCGTGGCAGGATCTTTAGGCTGGGAGGCATCTCTCACAGAAGAGCAGCTCCATTGAAGGAGGGAATACCGGAGCGGAGGCTCAGGGTGAGATGGTGAATGTGACCAGCACCCACATGTGTGTCCACGGTTGGGGGCTTTCAGGTTAGCTCAGCAGTTAAAGTGCCTGTGAGGGCAATCCCAGTGAGGCACAGGGGATGGCGGTTCGATTCCCACCCCCACCTTTAAGGCAGCCTGAGCCAGCCAAAAAAATACCCTTCGCAAGTTTGTCCATATTCATGTCGCCCCAGCTTCCCTGGCACCACAAGGTGGGACAAGGGCCTGGCACAGTGAGGTCAGGGGCCCTGGGCAAGGCTTCCCAGCCAGGGAGTCACAGGACCTGCTCTGTCTGACTGCAAGTTGGCTTTGTGTATCCAGGAGTTAGGAAAAGGCCAGAAGGGACATCCTGGGCCTTTGCACCAGAAGCCTGTCTGTCATTAGATCTTTGCACCGTCCTTTCCCACACCATAGAATATACTCAGGTCTCTGCCTCCTGGGACCACTGAGTCTGATCTAGATCCCCAGCTAGGCACTGCGGGGCTCATGCTTATAATTCCAGCGTGCAGGAGACTGAGACAGGAAGATTACCATGAGTTTGAGGCCAGTGTGGACTACCTACAGAGACCTAGTCTCAGAATTCTAAAATAAATTCAACTAGGATTCCGACTCATACACTACCTTCCTTCTTCTCTCAGTTTCTCTCTGTGACACCTGTCATGTCTGAAGCCTCCTTTCATGAGCTCTGTGTATGTTTAGGGTCCCCTCCACCAGATGGATGTTTCTCTTAGTCACCCCTTTAACCTCAAGGCCTAACACAGTGCCCAGCACGTAGTACATCCTCAATTAACATCTGTTGGCAGAAGGCCGAAGGAAGTGACTTTCTTGGACAAGTCCCCCAAGCCTGTACTCCCAGCACTATGGAAAGCTGAGGCAGGAGAACCGAAAGTTGTTTGGTTTTTTTTGTGTGTGTGTGTGTGTGTGTGTTTGTTTTTGTTTTGCGGTCCCAGGGATTGAACTCAGGACTCGGTGCTTGCCAGGCAGGCACTTATTCTACTGAGCTATTTCCCCAGCCTGGAGAACTGAAAGTTGAAAGTTCCATCCTGGGCAAGTTAGTGACTGTGCAAGACCCTTAGGAGACACACAAGGGATGCACTCGGGAAAATGCAGCTCGGGCCGACATTCCCGGTGGGACTATGAGTGCGGGGGTGCACAGCATGTGCTACGCGGCTGCTATAGGCTGGGAGTGTGCCAAGGGCCAGGTGCTGGCCCAGCACGCGGGAGGCCCTGGGTTTGATTCCCCAGCTCCCAGCCCAGGGCTGGGGAGCAGCAGCGCACAGAACCCACGTGGGCTGTGCACGCTGCGTCCCCATCCCCGCACCCTCCCCGTACCCTCCCCACCCTCACTGGGCCATCTCAGTGCCAAGGACCCGCGCTCCCGCCCTGGCCCCGGCCCCAGACTCAGGGCGCCCGCAGGCCCCGCGGGGCTGGCAGCGGGGGATCTCTGCTGTGCTCTGTACTTAGGCGGCGGCGGGGGCGCAGCCTGCCGAGCCGGTCCCGTGCGTCCTGGCGGCCGCGGCCTGTGTCATCCACCAGGAATTTCTCTTTTCCCCTCCGCAGGGGCTGGAAGAAAAAACAATAATTAGGTCACTGGGCAGGCGGCAGAGAGGGTGTGGGACAGCCCGGTGGCGCCCTGCTGGGCAGGGAACGGCCGGGAGGCCGCGCAGTGCCGCCTCGCCCCTCGGCCCGGGCGCCCTCCCCTGGCGCGCAGATTCCGCAGCCCTTGCCACTGAGCCAAACCGCGCTTGGCGCTGGGGACTCTGCCCAAGCAGAGGGTCCGGTGTGCAGTCAGTGAGGCCTTCCTGGAGGCGGTGCACTAGCCCAAGGCCTGAATAATCAGGAAAGAGTTCGGAGGCCACCAAGTGGGGGCTGGGGGTGGAAAGGAGGAAGGAGAAGCAGCGTCGGTGATCTAAGCGAAGTGCTCTAAGCAACGTCCAAGGGTTCATCTGGCACAGCACTGTTCCTCGGGATGGCTCTGACCTCAGGACAACCCCAAGCAGGAGGCCGAGTGACTCCATCTGGCTGCTAGTTGAAAGGCTGGGCCGTGTGGGCAGGGGTGGGAAGGTCCTGCAGGTCAGGCAAGAGTTCAGATCTTATCTGAGGGAAGTGGGGGGCCGGGGGTTTACAAAAGGGCAGGGCCAGGGTTGGATTTCTGGAAACTTAGCTGATAATAGCTGACTATTTAGCTGCTGTGAGGCTGGCAGAGGGCTGGCTAAGGCACAAACAGGCTTTCTCCCAGTGTGATAACAGTCCCCAGGCTAGTGTCCTGCCAAGTCACATTTTTTTCTCTTTCTTTCTTTCTTTCTTCTTCTTTTTTTTTTACTTTATTCATTTATGCTATGGCCTGAGGGTGGGGCTGGTACAGCCAGGATCGAACCTCGGTCCCTGTGGTTGCCTAAGCTTGCCTAGACACTTTAGACCACTGAGCTTTCTCATCAGGCCCTCAAGTCACATTTCATAAAGAGGAAGCATGTCCCCTGGCCCCAGGTCACTTGCTAATAAGGGACAGAACCAGAGGCCGGCCGAATAGCTCAGTGGATTAAAGCACCTGCAAGCAGGCACAGGGGCTAGGAGTTCAATTCCCAGGCTGGCCATGCCACCCCACCCCTCCACCCCCTGGGGCATGCTAAAATGGCAATTGAGACTGGCTGTGGTGGCCCGTCTATGTAATCCCAGCTCTTGGAAGGCTGTCAACAGGCGGATCACTACAAGTCTGATCCAGTAGTGAGACTCCCGAATGCCCTGTGAATCCCTAAAAAAATAGGGCCCAGCAGGATGGCTCAGTGGTCTAAAGCACCTGCTTGGGAAAGCTTGGGCGGCTTCAGGGACCGCGGTTTGATCCCCGGCACCACATGCTGCGCCAGCCCTGCCTTCGGGGCGGGCTGAGCCAGCCATAAAAATGAGTGAATAAACAAATAAAGGTTCTGAAACAAGAAAAAAATAAATAAATAAAATTTAAAAAAATTCTTTAAAAAAATAATAATAATAAGGGACAGAACTGTGCCAGGCCAGTCCAGGACCATGGTGAGCTTGCTGGGACACGGATAGTGCCAGAGGCTGGGCCAGGGCACCTACTACCTCTGCTGTGTTGCTTTGCCATCTTAGGGGTCTGGAAAGCTCCCCCCCACCTCTGCACTAGGGACAGAGGATGGAGGAGGTGTGTCCTCGCTCCTTAGGGACTGTGACTTCTCACACATCCTTGCCACAATTTAGTCACATGGTGGGTGGTCACAACTGCTCAGTAACATCGCCTACATCTCTCCTGAAGCACGCAAGCCTTCACTGAGGGCACACAGATCCACACATCTGCATCGCCAATGAAATGTTTATTGATGGAGATGACATCTTATAGATGATCTCATTTCCCTGACTCCAGAAGTATGAGGCACTCCTTGTGCTTCTTGCCACCACAGAGACTTTGGATGCGCCTATATGATAGAGCTATCACCTAGCACGTGGGAGGCCGTAGGTTTGATCCCTAATAACTCAAAAGTAAATACAGATGATGGAAAACATTTTTGAGCTTTGAAGGCAGCGGGCCAGGTTTTTGCCACAGGCTTTTGCTGGCCGACCCCAACTCTAGAAGGAAAAAAAAAAAAAAAAAAAAGGAGACTAGGACACATGTAGCGGCTTCCTCCATGGGAAGTAGGGATAAGAAAAGTCACATGGGGGCCCGGCAGGATGGTTCAGTGGTCTAAAGCGCCTGCTTGGGGAAGCTTGGGCGGCTGCAGGGAATGCGGTTTGATCCCCGGCACCACATGCTGCGCCAGCCCTGCCCTCAGGGCAGGCTGAGCCGGCCATAAAAATGAGTGAATAAACAAACAAAGGTTCTGAAACAAGAAAAAATAAATAAATAAATAAAAATTTAAAAATTCTTAAAGAAAATAACATCAGGCTTTAAGAAAGAAAGAAAGGTCACATGGAGCCCAGCACCTTGGAAATGAAAAGTCCTGGGACTCTAGGGACGGAGAGCGAGGGACCAGTGATATGCGTGTGGAGCAGAGAGGGAAAACTGAATTTGGAGGCCAGAGGCTGGAGGAGTGGGGCTGGCAGAGCTGGGGATCGAACCCAGGGCCTCCTGCATGCAAGGCAAGTGTTGCACCACTCTGCGCTCGGCTCCTAGGGCCGAAGCAGAGGGAGAGAAAACACGATGGCAGGGTTAAGGATTTCACTTCCCCATGCTGTGGTTTGGATCAAAAAAGTCTCACCAGAAGTCTCCTGTGTCCAGAGGTGGGCTTTTAGGAGCTGGACACACCAGGAGGACTCTACGTTCATCCAGAGGTTAGTCCATTGGTGGAGTCTAGTGGCGTTATTGGGAAGCCACGGACATGGAAACGGGAGGTGGAATCTAGCAGAGGGGAACACGCCTCTGGGCCACACCCCTGGGGGGGGTGTGCTCTCCAGCCCCTTTAGGCTGTTCTCGCCTCTGAGTCTCTTGGGCACGCCCATGCACGTGGTGTTTCAGCCTCACCTCGGGCCACAGCAACGTGTAGCCTGTTGACCATAGGCTGAAAACAGGCAGATTGTGAACCAAGGAAAGCTGAATTCTCTTTCTGTGGTATCAGGTCACGGAATTGAAAAGCTGACTGATGTACCACGGGCTTCCTATTGGAAGCTTTCCTAGCAAAACTATGCCTACACCTAACAGGTGACTTACCTGAATATTTTCACCCCACTCCCTGCAAGGAGAATGCGCCTAGGAAGGGACTCAAGGACTCTGCACAACGCCCTTAGTCTCTACCACAGTAACCGTCAGGGGAGCAGTATGAAGAACAGGCCCCCGAGACGTGATTCTGAACGTTGGCTTCACCAAGGCCAAGCACTTTGTCAGAATGCAAATCCTCAGGCGCCCCTCTTATAGTTCATATAAGTGGGGATATTTCAAGGTGATGGACGGTGGTGGGGCTTGGGTCTCACAGGTAGGAGGCGGGTCTGGTTAGGAGAGGCGGTCCCCAGGGTCATGGCTTGGAAAGGTTTCTCTCCCTGCCATGATGCTTGCTCCTCTCTCTGCTTCCAGCACGCCATGCTGTGAACTGCTTTCCTCTGCCAGGCACCTCGACAGTGCCGCTCTGCTTTGGAGCCAGTCGAACATGGTCTGTAATTCTGAGGCAAAATAAACCTCTCTCCCTTAAGTTGTGGGAGGCAGGTGCCATGCCTCAGTAATGAGGGAGGGGAGGACCCCCGCCCCACACCCACGGGGTCTGAAACCCCAGGGACGGGCCCTTGATGCTGATTGTAATCGGCCTTCCAGATGATTCCAATGCAGCTGAAGTTTGGGAGCCGCTGGGCTAGGGCCCTGCACTGCCAGCCAGACAGTGTGGGGAAATAGAGAGAAAAACAACACGGAGAGTGTCACTAACTCCAGTACTCATAGATTTGCTGGTCGTATTTTATAGTCACGTATGCACGTGTTCATAGCACTGTATCAGTATGCACGTGTAGATCCAGGACTTTGTACACGCTGGGCCAAATTCAACGCTTAGACATTATCTATGCATCCTATTACATAGACAAATAGATTACATCCTACTTTTTTTTTTTTTTTGGTTCGACATCACAAAATGATGTGGGGCGAGAGTTGCACCCCATGGGGATGTCTTCCCTCATATCACTAAAGACATTCTAAAACAAGACCAGGCTGGGTGTGGTGGTGCACATCTGTAATCCCAGCACTTGGGAGGCTGAGGCAGGAGGATCAGTGCAAGTTTGAGACCAGCCTGGGCTACAAAAGTGGGCTCAAGGCCAGCCTGAACCGCATAGCAAGACCCTGTCTCAAAAGAGACCATCCCTGATAATGAGGGGCCTCAACAGGGCATGACTTTGAGCAAGCTGGTCTCTACTGCCTCAGTTTCCTGAGATGGTCCACAGAGCCCGAGTCATCTGCCTAAGGTGCAGTACCTCATCAGGCCACAGGGAGGATGTTGCCAGTTGGCCAAGGGGGCGGAGACAGACTCCAGTTCACGCTCCTTTCCTGTGCCTGTGGTCACCCTAGCTGGCTCCTGAAGGCCAGTGGGGAAAGGATGATGGGAAATGGGGGAGGCTCCCTAAAGCCCCTTAACAGAGCTCCCCAAAGGTCGGCAGCTTAAAGCAACACATAGTACCCTTTCAGCAGTCCTATGGGTCTGGAACAGTGGCCTGGTGCACAGGGCCCTCTGTCTCCTCATGTCCCTCAGTCTGCTGCCAGCTGGCCAGGTCTGTAGTCAGGGACAGGTCATTCACCTGTGTTTCTGGCGGAGCCCCAGCTCCTCTGGGGCATGACTGGCCTCCATAACTATTAGTCAGAGACTTCTCTCAGTTCCTTGTCACAAGCACTTCTCCCTGGAGGAGCTCATAGCACGGTGGCCAGCCAGTGGCTGCCCTACAGACAGCCAGAGGGTGCCCAGGAGGAAAGCCACAGTGCTTTTGTAACCTAAGATCAGTAGTAACATCACATCATTTGCTCTCTTCTATTGGCTACAAGCCAGGCACTGGCCCCACCTTCCCTAGCTGGAAAGGGTCACACCAGGGCATCAACAGCAGGAAGAGGACCAGCCACAAAGGTCAAGCCTGCTCTGGGTGTGGCCCCAGGCTGGCCCCAAGCTGGAGGTCTAACTGAAGGGAGGCCATGGATCAGGCCAGAGGTTGGGTCCCCTTAACAAGGCCCCGGATGCATGCCTACCCCATCTTTATCTCCACAGCCGACAGTCAGATGGCAGGGCCTGTGCAGCCGCCAGGCCAGACGTTGCATTCCAGGCTGGGCACTTAACATTCCAGAGGCTTGGGCTAATTAGTGCCTGGCTCCGCCCAGGCCTGGACCACCCAGGTCCATCTCCACGGCTTGGTCAGGGGACTCCCAAGGCTTTGGACCACTTGAGAAGTCCATAGATGGAGCAGATGTAACCAGGGTCACATAGCAAGGAGCCAGGGAAAGTTGGGGCTGAAGGCCTTCAGACCCCTGCTCTGGGCCTCCAGGGTTTGAGGGGATTAGAGTAGACCTCAGTCGAGAGACTGCTCTTGAGCTACTGCTTTCTGTCCTGTAAAGGGAACTTTCCTGAGATCCCAGAGCCTGTAAGAAAGCCTCTTCCCCTGACCAAATTCAGTTGGGTTCTTCAGAGTCTCTTTTTTGACCAGGCGGCATCCTCAGGTCTGGTCTCCAGTCAGCCTGGGCATTGTCTGCAAGACACACCCTTCCTGGCCCTCCCTTCTTTGCAGCCAGGTGGGGCACTCAGGGGGAGGCTGAGGCAGGAGGATTGTAGGTTCCAAGTCAGCCAGGGAAGTACTGTGACCTAGCTGGAACCTGACTCAAAATAAAAGTAAAAATAGAAAGGGCTGGGGATGCAGCTCAGTGTGAAGACCCTGGGTGTAATCCCCATATAGAAAGAAGTAGGGGAGGGCTTGGGAGAGCTGGCTCCCCAGGGGGCACTCAGCCAGCTGCACACCAGAGGCCACCAGCACAGCCCTTATCTCGTCCCCCTTGCAGGCCCAGTGAGCAGCCCCATGTCCCCTGTAGGTGGAGGAAGCTTCACAGGGCCCAGCTCAGGCTGAACCCTGGTTTCCCAGCAATGAGGGTCCAGGCCGTAGGGGGCATTGCAGGTGAACTGCTAGCCCCGAGAACCATGCTTCCCAAACTCCAGCCCACGCCACTGGCCCTCAGGGTTTCCTGTGGGCTCCGTGGATCCCGAGAGGTGCTGGTTTGAGCCCAAACTCTCCAAGGCCTCTCCTTGCCTGCTGCCGCCCTCCTGGCCCAGTGCCCAGTCCAAGGGCCCCTCCGCCCGCGCTGTTTGCATTCCTGGGGCCTGCGTCACCCTGGACAGTGGGCGTGTCTACACGGCCCGCCACCCCTCGCTGCTGGCCTCCTGGCCTGCGCCGGGTGGCCACGCCGTCACTCTGCAGGCCCGTGACTCACACTTCCCCCCAGATTCCGGGAAATGCCCTCCCCCCCGCCCCACTCAGTTTTCTTCTGCTTTAATGAGATGTTCACTGCAAACTCCATGGCAACCCCGGGGGTAGGAGAGCTAGGAGAGGGAGGCCAAGTACATGCCCGGGAGGCATCCCCAGGGCCACCACTGCACAAGCATGCACACGCATGCACACACACTGCCACCCCTAGGTAGCCCGGCCTGAGCCCCCTGCTGGCCTCGGAGCTGTGGTCCTGGAGGGCCAGCCCCAGAAATGCTTGCTTTTATTAAAAAGGAATGGGCTCACAAAGGCACGACTGTAGGAAAGGTTGTAATTTGCCCAAATAAAACTTAATTTGATCCATGAAATAGCTGTGGTTTATTGTGTAATAGATGTGCTATGTGTTTCGATTTAATGGAAGCCAGTATAATAGGGGGCCAGTGGAAACCTTGGGGGGACTGCGCCTTCTCTCTGCATAGTAGGGCCACACTGTGGCCCTGGTGGCCCGGCTCTGATTGGACAGGACAGAGAAGGGCAGCTGGACCACAGGCCCAGGCCGCAGAGGCTCTTGGGAGACAGCCTCACAGCACGGGGGAAGAGAGGGCAGGAAAGCACAGAAACTGTCCTTTTTCCAAAGCAAGGCTGCAGTGTGAGTATGGGGAGGGGGCGTAGGGCAAGACTGCTGGGCTATAGGGCCTTGGATGGGAGCTGCTGGAGAAAGAGGGCCGGGCCCACCCTCCTTCCCCCAAGTGTGCAGGGGGTCCCTGGGAGGGGCATGGAGTACAACCGGCTGAGGGGGCAGGGTGGGGCTCACTGTGGATTGTGGGTGCTGCCCTAAGCACTTTGCATGCTCCATGGTGCTTAATCCTCTAGACAGCCCCAACAGCAGGCAGCAGCAGGCCCACTTTCAGCTGAGGAAACTGAGGCAGGAGTGAGGGTTTGCCCAGCATCACAACCTTGACTTCCACTGCCTCCTGTGACCGGGGACACGCCCACCTACCAGACGCCATGAGCCGCAGCTCCCAGGTCTTTCTGGGGCTCGGGTGCTTCTCACTCTTACTTTTTTTTTCCTGTATTTAGGACAGGGTCACTGTGCGTAGATCGACCTCATAGTGATTCTCCTGTTCTCAGCCTCCCAAATGCTGGGATTACAGGCACTGGTCACCAGGCCCAGTCTCAGTCACAGTCTCAGAGCACCCCGGGGGGTAGGGGCTGGGCCGGTAAGGCAATTGAACCCTCCGGCCGCTGAACTCTGCCTAAGGTGGCGCTTTAGTATGCTGAGCTATCTGGCTGGCCCTCCTAACTCACTCTTGTCTTTGTGCAGATTCCTTCAAAAACAAACTTCTGAATCTCAGATTTCTCATCTGTGAGACAAAGATAATTACACAGAGGCCACTCTGAAAATTCAATGAGATTGCCTATAAAAGGAATACGAACCGGGCTTGGCATTCAGCAGGTGCTCATTAAATGCATCTGTTTCTAATAAGCTCCACGGAGAACGCCCTGTGTCAGGCACACGCTGGACATGACTTTGTGAAGCAAAGGTGAATCACCAAATATCTGGACAGGGGCTTCTCACCTCTCCAAGCTCACATCCGAGGAAACACCTTTTTTTTTATTTTTTTTCAACAGGGTCTCACTAGGTGGCCTGGCTCAAACTCATGGCAATCCTGCTGCCTCAACCTCCTGAGTGCTGGGGTGACAGGTGTGCGCCACCATACATCATGTTTTTATGAGCCTGCTTTTCCACCTAATGTGTGCAGCGTTCACCATATTTCTGATCACACCCCATAAGAGGCCTTCCTGAACCAAGTCAGAAAGCAGCAAGAAAAAATGGAAGATGTTTGCTCCAGGTGACAGGGAGGATTTTTGAGGGCACCATGGGTGATGCACCTTTTATTGCAAGAAAAAAAAATTTTTTTTTCTTTTGAGACAGTGTCTCACTGTGCAGTTCAGGCTGGCCTTGAGCTCACTTTTGTAGCCCAGGCTGGTCTGGAACTCACACTGATCCTCCTGCCTCAGCCTCCCAAGTGCTGGGATTACAGGTGTGCGCCACCACGCCCAGCCAGAAAAATCTTATTCTTTTTAATTTTTAAAATTTTTTAGTGGCACCAGAGATCAAACTCAGGACCTTATGCTTGCCAGGTAAGCACTTAGTCCACTGAGCTATCTCCCTGGCTGTAAGAAGAATTTTAAACACCGTCTATTTTCAGCATTCCTTGTACAAACTTCAATTACACAAAACACAGGCCGCAGAAACATCTAACCAAGGTTTCAGCTTGGTTAGGGAGACTTTCTTTTTTTTTCTTCTTTTTGAGACAGGGTCTCGCTGTACAGTTCAGGCTGGCCTTGAGCTCAGTTTTGTAGCCCAGGCTGGTCTCGAACTCTCACCGATCCTCCTGCCTCAGCCTCCCGAGGGCTTTGATTACAGGCGTGCACCACCACGCCCAGCTATAATGAAGTTTAACACTATAGAAAGACTATATGACGGATGTAGAAAACTTCAAAAAAAAAATGTGGAAAGCTATAGGAGAAAAAGCAATACAGAAAACATTACTAAATCCATTGCTCACAGATTCTCTGGTTGTTTTATACTTATGTATGCGTGCATTAATAGCAATGTATCAATATGCACACATAAAACTAGCACTTTATCAGTGCTGGGACAAATTCAGGGCTTGTACATTATCTCTGCATAAGTGAGGCATCCTAATCCATAGAGCTAGGATTATCATCTACCTTTTCTTTCATTCAATATCACAAAAGAATGATTTTTTTCCCCATAGAATTAAAAACATTTTAAAATATGAGTTTTTTCTTCATAAAAATAACATATGTTTATAGTAAGGAAAACAGTACAGAAGAAAAAGAGAAAAGGAAAGGAAAAAGGAAGCCCATTCTACCCCATTTGGCCTTCCATGCCCCAGGCATAACTGCTATTAACAATTACACCAGAAGCCGGCCTGGTGGTGTACCCTGTAATCCCAGCACTTGGAAGGCTGAGGCAGGAGGATCGGTGAGTTCAAGACCAGCCTGTGCTTCAAAAGTGAGCTGAAGGCCAGCCTCAACTGCATAGCGAGACCCTGTCTCAAAAAAAAAAAAAAAAAA
>PVJA010013713.1:0-21862 GCA_004027025.1 Myocastor coypus | reverse complement strand
GACCCTGACTGGAAGTAAAAAAAGGGCCAGGAATACAGCTTAGTGGGAAGGTCCTTTGTCCAGTCATCGGTACCCAGCCCCCACATCAAAAAAAAAAAAAAAAAAAAATTAAAAAAAAAATATATATGTATTAATAGGATTTTAAAAAATTTATTTTATTCTAAGGAAGGGTCTACAGGGTGTTCAGGGTCTCACTGCTAGATCAGGCTTGTAGTGACCCACCTGTGTACAGCCTTCCAAGAGCTGGGATTACAGGTGTGCGCCACCATGCCCAGTCTCCATTGCCATATCAGCACACCCCAGGGTCAGGGTCGACACAGCAGGCCTGGGGATTGAACCTCTGGCCCCTGCTCCTGCTTGCAGGTGCTTTAATCCACTGAGCTATTTGGCCAGCCCTAAATAGGATTTTTTAAAGCTACATAATATTTTGGCACATATACTGCCTTCCTATAATTTCCTGTTACTAGACATGTAGACCACTTCAGATTTTTTTCTATTATTAGAAAAACAGTGAGGTGTAATGGGGCATGCTTATAATCCCAGCACCTGGGATGCTGAAGCAGGAAAACTGCCATAAGTTCAAAGCCAACCTGGACTATGTAGCTGAGATCCTTTGTCAAAATCAAACAAAGTGAAAAAAGAGAAAGAAAAATTTCTCAGGAAAGGTCCCCGCAGGCAGACTCATTGGAACAAAGGGCATCCATTTTTTCCTGTTTTGAGAAAGCTTCTCCTTATGCTGCCCTAGCCAACCCCAACCCCCTAGGCTGAAGAACATGAAGGTCTTCAAGGCTTCAGCCCTGCTACGTAGAGAAACTCACTTCCTAAGGCAGCCCCATGGGCAGACAAAGCACCAAGCTCCTCCTGTTTGGGGTCTCCTCAGCCCGGTTCCAGAGAGCACAGGCTCTCGCTCCTAGGGCTAGGAGGAATAAATGAAGAGCCACCCACGCACTAGGTAAGCACTCTGCCAAAGAAATGCGTTTGCCAGCTCTTAAAACTGATCTTTATCTTGAGACAAGTGCATGATCCTTCGGGTCCTGCCTCGGGCTCATGAGTTCTGGGACTGCAGGTGTGATCCTCACAAGCCAGCTCTGCATGGCCTTTGACTTCTATTTGTAGAATATTTATTGTTATGGTTTATGTCTATTTGTCCCCGTAAAGCCTCATGCAGTCATGGGGCAGGGACTTCTACAGATTGAGACTTGACTCATGAGTCACTGGGATTATGTGATTTAGTACTGATCTAGAGTTTAAGACTTGAATGATGATGCACTGGGATTACGTGTTTTACTACTGTTGGGGTTATGGTCTGAGTACTGCTGAGACTAGGGGTGTGGCCTGAGGCAGATAGGCTAAGGCAGAGAGCCTGAATGTAATATAAAGAGAGATAGACCAGAGCTGTTGCTCTCTGCTCCCCCGGTTGGTTGGTTGCCTCTGTCACCATATTGTTGCTGTTCTGCCGCCATGAACTGGATGCTCTCTGCCCTGCTCCACTCAGCACAATCTAGCTGCAGTCCCCAAGCAACAAGGGGACTTCAGGTCTGGAATTCCGGCTGCCCTGGAGGCTGCAGCAGGAGCGTTGAAGCTCAGTGGAGCCCAGCTTGGGCGACTCAGTGAGACCCTGTCTGAAAATTTAGAATTAATAGGGCTGGGGTGTAGCTCACTACTCTTTGGGCTCAATCCCAAGTACAGCAGCAAAACAAAACAACACAACAGGTAACAGGAAGCCAGGGGACAGCAGCGGCCTGCTGAGCAGGGGGAGGTAGTTCTTACTCTGGCCACGCTGTCCATGGGCAGGCCCAAATCCCTCATTGCATGAGAACTGTGCATTTTAGTGATGGAAAGGAGTTTGGCATTATGCAAGGGGGCGGGTGAAAGCTGTTTTGGGAAGAGGACAGCGTATAAGCAGAGCAGCTGAGTCACAAGCTCAAGGGGCCAGCTGGGGTGCACCACTGTCCAGCCAGGGCCTCACAAGCCCCTATGGGGTGTGGAGTCCACCCGGCTGCATCCCCTCAGCAGGGAGAGCCCGAGGCTGTGGGGGCTGTGGGAGAACCAGGAGGGACAGCCCAGGGGAGGTTGGGAACTGTGCTTTGCATGGGGCCACAGAAGCCCACCCAGGAGGACTCAGTCACTTCAGAGAAAGAGTCTGGGTTCCTCTGCATACAAAGGTGGCTCATAAGTGACCTGGCCCAGGTGTCCCTCTGGTGAGCCCCTCACCCCTCTGGGGACATCACCAGACACCAGCAGCGTTGTTCAGGTCTTACTCCAGGGCCCCTCTGTCCCTGTGGCCCTCTGCTGGGACAGCTCAGCCCTCTCCTGATGCCCTGGGAAGCAGGGCTTGGAAGCTCCCCCAGCAGCCTCCAAGCCTCCTGCCCAGGCTGGCCCGAGGCTGAGACAGGAAAGCTACAGCCAGAGCAGCTCCAAGCTGCCAGAGCCCCCCTACTAGGGCCACCACTTGGCTGTGTGACCTTGGGCAATAACTCTACCTCTGTGAAGTTACTTCTGTAAAGAAGACAGCATTTGGCAGACACTGGGGCACCTCACAAGCATGTGACCATGGAGGTTATCTGGGCCCTCAGGACCCATGGAGTCCACACCGCCCGGTAGGTGGCAGCAGTCAGGCCGGGTCCTGACCTGAAGGTGCAGCAGGTGGACAATTGCATTCTTTTTCCTACAACTTCTCAGGCTTTTGGTAAAGTTAAGGCAAAGGGCAGTCAGGCTGTGGGCAACGAGACGCATCGCTCCCAGAACACAGATTCCTCTCCAGGGCCGTAATATCATGGCTGGAACAGGGTGAGCTGACTGGAACAGCATCGCCAAAACCTGGTAGAGTGACCTGAGCAGTACAGACACAAGGCAAAGGTCAAAGGTTTGAGGTATTCACCTGCCGTCACCAGGCACAGGCCACGCCACCAGGAGGCAGCCAGGCCAGCTATGGGCAGGAGTCCCGAGTCTGGAGCGTGGCGGCAGACGTAGATTCCTTGGCTTCGTGCTAGTCTATGCAGGTAGCTGCTGCTGCTTGGTGCAACCATCCACAGACCAGGTCAGAGCCTGCAGGAACCACGGGGAGCCAGCAGCCAGCCCATCCCAGAAGCCACTGGTCACCGTCATCCCGTGAAGGAGGCAGGTTGGGCCTGACCGAGCTACCCCAGGTAGGAACATCTGGCCACATGCTCACAAGTTCCCTGTGGGTCAGTTTGGGGCCCTAGAGAGCCTAGTAACAAGCTTTAAAAAGGGTACGCCTGGGGGCCAGGGAAATAGCTCTGTGGCACAAGTGCCTGCCTGGCAAGTGCAATGTCATGAGTTCGAAACCTGGTCTGGCAAAAATTAATAACAACAACAACAACAATAATAATAATAATAATAATAATAAAAGGAGTATGCCTGGTACGGAGGAAAGGTGAGTCCCAAACCCCAAGATCAGTCACTGGGCTTCAATGCTAAAGGCCACTCCCTCCTCTCTCCTCCCTCCTCCCTCCTCCCTCCTCCCTCTTCCCTCCCTCCCTTCCCAGGAGGCTTTTCTGCAATTCGAGACTCTAGAGGACAGGAAAGTGTGGACACCTGGTCACCAGGTGGAGGCACACTGCCTCTCTGTGGTGCAAAGGATCACAGGAGTTTCCCTTTCTGCCCCCCCCCGCCCGCCCCCTCAGGCCCATTGGCTCAGGGTAGCAGTTTGTCTGCCACTCTCCGGAGACCAATAAAAGATTCAATCACTCCCTTCTCTAGGTTTCTCAGTGTACTTAGAGGTGAGCATCTGAATTTCAGACTCCTTGGTGACATGGGGACTCCAGCCCCAGCCCAGTCCTTAAAGCAGCTGAGGGTGGGGTAGAACAGACGGGAGAGGGCAAACAGGACCCAGCAGCCACAGCCATGCTGGCGCCTGGCGGGGCTGTGGCGTGGGTGCCCACAGGCCAGGTCAGGATGCTTCCCACAGAGTGCCGCCGTGCTAAAGAGGTGGCCTGCGCCCAGGACCTTGGCTGCTGTTACTAAGGTGGCATTTTGAAGTTCTTGTATGGGTTCGACACAAGGATTTGGGGGCTGGGAGATAGAGATCACTGAGCTAGCTCAAGGGCCCAGGTTCACTCCCCTGTACCGCATGCTGTCATCCCAGCGCTAAGGAGGAGGCTGAGACAGGATCACTGAGTCTGAACTGTGCAGCAAGACCTTGTAACAAATAAATAAATATCTTTTTTTTTTTTTTTAAAGGATTCAGGCAATGGACTGGTGACAACAGTTGCTCTGGCCCTCCTTGGGCCTGTTTCTTATTCTCCCCTGGGTCACCGCCTGAATTAGATATGCAGCACATTTCCTCTGGGAATTTGCCTCACTACCACAAGCTTTATTTGACAAAAATTGCCATAAACAGCTGTTCCCCCCAGCAATGGCTGCTCAGGAACGCAGCTCTCCCCAGCCAAGCTGCCATGGCCCTGTCCATGCCTGTTTCCCCGCCTTTCCTCTCACCCCAGCCATGGCAAGTCCAAGGCTAGGCTCGCTCCAAAATCCCTCAGGTCCCCTGTCACTTGATCCCACCCACCAGGGTCTGGAGTAGATCACAGAAACCTGATGACATCTGCCAGGCTGGCCAGAGCCATTTCCTTGAGGAGTACCCAGCTGGAACACAAGGAGGCAGAGCAGACACGGGGATGGACCAACCCCAGAGGAAGCTGCCGCACCCCAGGCTCACGCCCCATAGGCTTCAAGGACTCCTCTTACCAGAGCAGGAGGGTGGAGCGGGGTCCTGGCTACAGGTCTCAATGGGACTAAGTGGCCCCAGACGTCACTCCTCAGATCCCCCAAGTCTCCCTACTCCGGGGTGAAGAGAGCCGGGAGCCACCACCCTGACACGGGACCACTCAGCTTCCAGGGGGCCTGATAGGGGTTTGACATGAACACTGTAGACAGAATAAGGAAGGGATCTGTACAGTTCAAATAGTCATGATTGGGCTGGCGAGATAGCTCAGTGGTCTAAAGCACCTGCTTAGGCAACTGCAGAGAACACAGTTCGATCCCCAGCACCACATGCTGTGCCAGTCCCACCCCCAGGGCAGGCTGAGCCGGCCATGATATAAGTAAATAAATAAAGTTTTTTAAAAAAATAGTCATGATCAAGACCAGGAAGGGCAAACTTGCTTGTTCCTTCTGGGAAGCTTTTTTTTTTTTTTTTTTTGGGAAGCTTTGAGAAAGGAGTGAATGACACTAATAGCCGTTACCATGAAGCATTTGGAATCATTAATACAAAAACAGCCACTGGCCGGGGATTTGGCTCAGGGGCACAGCACCTGCCTGGGAAGTGCAAAGTCCTGAGTTCAATTCCTAGTACAAAAGGAAAGCAAAAACAGCCACAGCTGGTAAAAATCCCCAGGCTTTCCTGCTTGAAGCTAAAGCCACTGACTGCCCAGCAATGAGATGGCGCCTGTTAGAAAAATGCAGGACTGAGAAGTCATGTGAAACCATCTGTCTGTCTGTCTGTCTGTCTGAGTTACTTTCTTCTTGCTGGGATACCATGCTTGGCACCCAAGGAAAGGTTTATTTAGCTTACAGTTTGCAGAGGCTTCGTCCATAGGCAGCTGGCTCCAGACAGGGTGGAATGGCCGAGGAGCGCCTCAGAGCAAAAACAGCCCGTGGCACAGCAGGCAGGAAGCAAGGAGTTGCCCTTCTTTCCCTTTTTATCCCACCTGGGCAGGAAGCTTATTGGTTGGTGCTGCCCACACTCAAGGGTATCGCACACGCTTGACTCAGATCTTCCCAAAATCCCCAACTATGAGCACATGAGACAGTAAGGGAGATGTCTAGATAGACACTATAACTCGATGTATCTATCTACATTTTTTTTGGACCAGAAACTGAACTCAGGACTTTGTGTTTGCTAGGAAGGTGCTTATGCTGTTGAGCTATGTCCCTAGCCTTATTTGCTATATTTTTTGAGAGAGGGTCTCATTACACTGCCCAGGCTAGCCTCAAACTCATGGGGATTCTCTAGTCTCAGCCTCCCAAGTGCTGGGAATGACAGGTGTATAATCCCACATCTGGCTTTAAAATGTCACATCTGGTTTAAAAACACCTACATGAACCAATATATCTTATTAGAAAGTTACAATAGTAAACCTTATGCTAGACATATTCTACCATAATGCTGCCCCACAGCCTGGCCTCTCGCTTTCCTCGACTCTGCCTTTCTTGTCAGATCCTCTGGGGCTGTGCTCAGGGCTGGCTCTGAAGCAGCACCACGTCACAACTATGCTTTGCTGTGTGACACAGGCAAGTGCCCTGCCAACTCTGGACCTCAGCTCCATGATTGCTGGATGGAGTCCCCTAGGTATGTATAAGTCATGCAAGGGCCATCCCTGTCCCATAGAGTCCTGGGAGTCTCACAGTTGAAGCCCTGGAACCAGGGGAGGCCTGAGCATTCTTAAGGACTGAGGGAGACACCAGCTGGAAGTTGCCATGGAGATGCAGGATGCTAATAAACACCCCTCATCCCCACTTTGTCCCCTCCATTCTGGAGTTTACATGACACTCAACCCCCACACCTCCTTGACTCTCCCATTTCACAAACATCCGGGAGCCCCACTCTTGCCTGAGAGGAAAAGGGTCATGTGAGGTCAGAGCTGGGGTGGGGTGGCTGGAGAAGGAACACCCCACAGGAGGGTACAGCAAAGAGAGGGCAAGGGGGTCTGTAGGGGGTAGAAGCTTAAGGGGTCACCCCAGCTTGGCAGAGGAGGGGATGGTCATTCTACATGGAGAAAGAATTGTAGGAGAGGCAGGAGCCATCTGTGAGGGGTCCTGGTATCAAGGAACAGGGGCATCATAGAGGTCACTGCCTCTACTTACCAGCTAAGAAAATGGGTTCATAAGGCAGGCTGAGTGTACAGACACTAGAAGGTCTCTGGATCCCAAGTTAAGTCTTCACTCAATACTCGACAGCTCTGAGCCGGCCGGCAGGAACTCAGGGCCATGTTGCCAGAATGAGCATAATTCAGCTCTCAGTTTTCTCTTACAGAGAGGGTACAGGGACAACAAGTAATTTACCCAAGGCCACACAGCTAGGAAGTGACAGGGTGCAGGCCAGGACAAGGCAGCTGGGCTCCCTGCACTGCGTGGGCTGGGAGCTCAGGAAGTCCCCAGCGACAAATATCCTGGCCACCTGCTCTGTGGCCTCAGGCCACACACACGCCCTCTCTGGTTCTCAAGCTGGCTCATGAGACAGGAACATAAAATCTTCCAGGATCTTTCTCTCTCGCTCTGTGTGCTCCACCCGCTCCACCCAACCCCACAGACACCTCCAGAGAGAAGGCAGGCAAGTACTGAAGAGGGGGGGAGATGCAGAGAGCTAATAAAGAGATTAACTCTTCTCCAGACCCCCACGGGATTCCCCTGAGGTACTGTGGCGCCTGAGCTTAGGTCCCCAGTGACAGGGCCTTATTTAGAAGGTGTCTCCATAAAATCTGAGTCACCAGGGCCCTGGGTGGCCGGGAAACCACAGAGGAACCACACAGCACTGCTCAGGGCAGTAGCTCCTGCTCCCTGGTGACTTCAAAACTCAGCTGGCTCCTGAGATGCAGGGCTGGGACGGGACTCGAAGACCTCTGAGGGAGGAACCATGCACAGACAATGGGTCCCTGCTCCTGGAGGCCACCTGGTACCATCGCCAGGGGGACAAGGACTGTGGTCCTTACACGCATTCTGGGGCATTGGGGGTGACTCGCAGCACCCCGTAAGGACACTGCCCACAGCCTGGTCCTCTTCCTTGGATGCCTCTCCAGGCCTGGAAAGCAGGACCAGGTGTGGCAGTGCACACCTATAACCCTAAGACTCTGGGAGGCTGAGACAGGAGGATCTCAAGTGCCCACCCAGCCTGGGCAACTTGGTGACTTTGCAACACCGTGTTGCATGATTTAAAAACAACATTTAAAAAGGGCTGGGGCTGCAGCTCGGTGCGAAGGCCCGAAGGACCCACCTTCCCAACAGCCTGCGGAACCTCTGCTCTATTCCACAGGATGGTGTGGGGGTCCCGGGCCCTGCATACCAGCAACAAGTGCCACCTGCACAGTACCTGCTTCTGAGGCAGGTGCCACTTCATTCCGGTGGTACTGATGTGCCAAGGCGACGCACTGCAGGTCCCCCTGCGGGTTGTGGCGCTGCTCCCCACTCCCCCGCTGCCTCACTCCGGAGCTTGCATGTCTGAAAGCCGCTCTCTGCTTCCTCTGCCTATCCAGATCCACATCAGGAGTGAGCCTCTGGGCCGGGACGCATCTGGCAGGGCTGTCTCAGGGACCAGCTTGGGGTGGCCCCTATAGACACCCCCAAATCCCCAAGGCCCCAGGAGCAGGGCAGGATGGTCTGTGACTTTGGGAACAATGCCCTGCGCAGGCAGTTCCAGGAGGCTGAGGTGGCCCTGCCTCCTATCCCTGCCCTTCCACACCTGTGTCACCTCCCCACCCTGCCATTGGCTAGCCTTCCTGTCCATCACTAGAAAACAGAGGAAGAGAGAAGTGCCGGTTTACAGGACACAGCTGAACACCAGCTCCTCGGGAGGCCGAGGCAGGAGTGCCCTTGAGCCCTTCCTCAGCCTCCAGAGAGCCGGGTTTACAGTCCTGTACCACCACACCTGCAAATTCCCTCTACTGTTTATTTGGGACTCACAGAAGTCAAGTTTCAGGGTGTCTCATGGGCTGCAAAACCCACAGGAGCCCTGAATGTTCCTCTTTGTATAAAAAAAGACAGTTAAAAAAAAAAAAAAAAAAAAAAAAAAAAAAAAAAAAAAAAAAAAAAAAAAAAAAAAAAAAAAAAAAAAAAAAAAAAAAAAAAAAAAAAAAAAAAAAAAAAAAAAAAAAAAAAAAAAAAAAAAAAAAAAAAAAAAAAAAACAACTATAATGCAAATATTTTATTATCGAGTGACTGTTATTAGCTTTTTTGTCTGGGCATTAATAGTTCAAAAACCATACACCAAACCCAGGCTTTTCCACCTAGTTCTTCTGTATATTTTCTGAAAAACAAAACAAAACAAAAAAGAAGAAAGAGAAAAAGAAAATATATCTGTATTGAAAGAATTATAAGCCAAAGTGCGTCTCTCTTGCGCCATCCATATACACACATTGCACCATACATAAATACATTGTAAAAATGACTCCATAATTACAAGTATAATATATATTTCCATATAATATATAAAACTTTATATTAAATCTAGGTAGATGCTATCTGGGGGTGCGCCTGGGCTGGGGAGCCCGGCGCTATCTGGGGTGGTTGAGCAGGATCTCAAGCCAGCAGGGGCAGGAGGTGATGAACTGCCTCGAGTAGCTGGGGCCCCAGCCCTTGGCGAAGCTGATGCGCACGCTGTTGGGGTCGTAGGGGCCGTCGGCGACCTCGGGCTCGGCCGCGTGCTGCAGCAGGTCCGAGCGCGCGAAGTCGAAGGCCTTGATGGAGTAGCCCGGCGGCACTTTGCGCACGACAAGAGCTCGGCCGCCGCCGCCACCGCAGCCGCCGGCGGGCGCGTCCAGGGTGGGGGAGTTGACGAAGATGGGGTGCTCGCCGCGGTTGTAGGCCCACACGCCGTCGGGCTCCCTGCTGAGCACGATGCCGAAGCCGATCTTGCTGCGCGTGCGGCGCACCGACTCGCTGCGCGGCTCCAGGTGGAGCTGGCCCAGGCAGAAGCCGCTGCCCTGAGGTAGGTCGTAGAAGATGCTCACGGCCTGCTCCGACACCGCGTACAGGCGGCCCACGCGCGTCCGGTGCTCCCAGTACGCCACGCTGCACCAGTGGCTCGGCTTGGTGGCGTCCGGAGACATGCTGGCATCTGTGGGCAAGCACAGGGCACCGGTTACCAGGCAAGGCCCACTGCAGGTTGGGGCTCAGGAAGGCTCAGGGGCACCTACTGGGCAACCTGGCTCCCTCACACGCTTGCAAAACCAGGGTCAGCTGCCGCCCATACCCAGCTGCCACCTGTAGGAGTGTCACACCTGCACACATTCAGGGGGAGCCTGTGGCCAACAGGCACCTGCTCCTGCTGTCACCCGTTCCCTGCCTGCGAGGTCCCACTTGGTTCTGACCAATGGCCCTTGCTCTCTACCACCCAGGAACCCCTTAGCCCAGGGCATGAAGATGGCACAAGCCCATGAGAGATGACCAGGCTGCAGGCACGAGGCCTGTCCCACCCAGCAGGCAACAGGACCTACCACACTGCAGAGCCCAGACTCCCGAGGCAGAGAACAGCGCCACACCAGCTTGTCCACTGCAACTCCCAAGAATCCCCTCGGTGTGCCCAAGTTGGTGCGACAGGCCAGCAAGCCCTGCCCAGAGACCACCAGGGACAAGATGGCAACAGGCATCCTTGAGCCAGGCACTTCTTTGCCCATTTCACAGGAGAGGAAACTGAGACCCAGGCTGTGCCCCTCCCTATACCTGTGCCCTAGGAACACCCCCACCCTCACCCCACCCCTACCTGTTCTCAGGGTCGCTATCTGTAGCCAGGACTAGCTCCCCTGGTCTGTGAGTCAGGGAGGAGCTGGCTGTCCCCATCTACAGGCTCTCTTTGCAGTCCCCTGGGAGAGGGGTAACTATGTCTAAGTCTCCTTGGGCTTCATGAGGGTTCTCAAGCCAGCACAGGCCATGAGGGTCAAAGTGCACGGGGATCCCAGGAGATGGGTACAGGCTAGGCCACCCCACTGGGGCTTCCAAGGGCCCCACCAGTCCAAACACCCTGACCTTCCCTTTCTGTGCGACCCAAGCCCAGCCTAGACCAGGACCTCTCCTAAGAATGGAGACTTCTTTTTTTTTTCCTGAACCTACGTGATCCTGGCTGGCCTTGAGCTCACTATGTAGCCCAGCCTGGCCTGGAGCTCTTGGCGATTGTCCTGACTCAACCTCCCTGGTGCTGTGACACAAGTGTACACCAGTCCCTGCAAGCCCTCTAAGGACACAGCCTGGTGACCTCATTGGCCTAGGCCCCTGGCCAAGCTCCCAAGTTCTAGGCAATAGTCTGCATCCCTGGAAAGCCCCTCAGGCCTGGGCAGGGGGAGGTTCTGCACCGAAGGGCACCCAGAGGGTAGCCTGAGGGGTTCTCTGGTGAGTCTAATGCCTCAGAGGAGAGAGAGAGGTTACCCATTGACCAGGGGGATAGCCCGGATGGACTGCTGGCTGCACCCAAGCCTCCATTTCCTATTAGAGAAGGGAACAGCTATGCCACCAAGTGCCTCACCCACCCAAGCTCTCTAAGGACTTTCTGGAAACTTCGGGAGCAAATCAGCTGGATGCAGCACCTGCTCATCGCTCCCTGTCCCCTTCCTTCTCCCCTTAGAAGGCCTGGGAGCCTTGCGGTCACCATGGTCACCGCCAAGTCCCTTGCCTGGCACCACAGTGACACAAGTGTTCATGGGAGGAGCTAAAGAAGGGACAAATGACTCTGTCCCCACACCTGCACCCACATGGGTCCTGGGATGTCACACAGTGTGTCCCCAGAAACTGCCAGGAGGAAAGAGGTGGCGCTCCCAGCCTAAGGTCCCCCACCATGTGCTGCACCCACAACCTTGATCGCCACTCCGAGGGCAAAGGGACAGCGGCATGCAAAGAGACGATCTTTCTATTCTTGGGTTCCATTCTGCAGCCCCCCCCCCCATCTTCAGCATCATTAGGAAGCAGCTTTTTCATCGCAGGCAAACCCCAGGAAGCCAGATGAGACTGCATGAGATCAGAGCTGAAGGCGCGCAGCCCCTGCTCAGCCCAGCCAGCTTCCCAGGCCTGTCCTTGGGCCCTGACCTGGCAGGTCATCACCTCTCTCTGGCCTTACTCTTCCCATCTACACAACAAAACCACACTATCTTTCAGTTCTACGTGTCTGTGATTTGGTGAATGTTCCCCACAGCTCTGGTGATGATACCTTCCTGCAAAGCAGCTCAGATGCCAGTGGACAGGAGGATGGACTCGGGTGTGGTCACATGCACCTGTGACCTCAGCTACCTGAGAGGCTGAGGCAGGAGGATCTCAACTTCCAGTCCAGACTGGTCAATGTAGATCTGGTCTCAAAATAAGAAACAGAGGGGCCCAGCAGGATGGCTCAGTGGTCTAAAGTGCCTGCTTAGGAAAGCTTAGGTGGGTGCAGGGACCACGGTTCGATCCCAGGCACCACATGCTCCAGCCTTGCCCTTAGGGCCGGCTCAAGTTCTGAAACAAGAAAAAAAAAAATAAATAAAAAATTTAAAATTCTTAAAAAAAAAAAAAAAAAAGAAACGAAAAATAAGGGCCAGCCAAATAGATCAGTGGATAAAGCACCTGCAAGCAGGCACAGGGGCTGGGGGTTCAATCACCGGGCCTGCCATGGATGCCCTGCCCCCAGAGCACACTGAGACAGCAATTGAGACTGGACTTGGTGGTGCATGCCTGTAATCCCAGCTCTTGGGAGGCTGTAAACAGGAGATCACTATGAGTCCGATCTAGTAGTGAGACCCCGAACACCCTGTGGACTCCTGCCTAAAATACAAAAAAAAAGGCTAGAGTTTTGCTTAGCTGTGGAGCACCCCTAGGTTGGATCCCAGTAACAAAAAAGGATCAATAAACTAGGCCCATTGATCCATGCCATTCAGCAGAGAGAACAAATGAGCAAAACCTGTGACACTGCAGATGAATCTTAAGCACAGGGTGCCAAGCAAAAGGAGCTCCCCCCACAGGACATGCTGTGGCCACTGAAGCGCAATTCTCAGGCAGGCAAAGCAGTCAGTGGTGAGGCACTCTGTGATAATAGGCTCATCCCCAGCAACATGAAAAAAAAGGGGGGGGTGAGCAGGCCTGGGGGTGAAAGACCTGGAAAGGGGCACAAGGGAATTTCTGGGGTGAGGGCAATGTCTGGCATCTTGACTGAGACCATGGGAGCTCAGGAGGCTGAGGCAGGAAATCACTGGGAGCTCAAGGCCAGCCCGGGTTACACAGCCAGCTATCTCAAAAAACCAAAATCCAAACCAAAAAAAAATTCACGTTCCAACTTGGGATCTGAGCCTTGCGTTGTAGGCAGGATAGCTTTGAAAAGGTTAAACGAGACAAAGTGGCCCCAGGGCACGTGTGGATCCGCTGGCAGACTCATTCCTGTTGGGGCCTCAGCGGCGCGGCGGTGGCCCTCCCGCTGACGCCCGCATTCCTGCCACCAGAGGGCAGTGAACACGGCTCGGGCTGGAGGAGCGGCAGTGGCGACAACAGGCTGCCAGCGCACAACCCGCGGTGGCGCTGACCTCGCCTGCCCAGCCGGGGTGCCTTGTACCCGCTGTGTGATTCTACAGGGGTCACTGGGCACCGAGGGGGCGCGTGCAGTCCCTACTAGGGAGCGTTGGAACCCTAGGCAAAGCCGTTCACCTCCTGGAATCAGCAGCTTTCTGTAAAAACAAAGAGCAGGAGTGTCCCTGGTCCCTGCGCCTATGGGCTGTGGCCTCCGCCAAGCAGCCGTGGGCTCACCCGTCCCCTGAAGGGACCCCACATCGGTGAAACTGAAATAAGGGTCCCCTGCCCACCCAGCTCCCAGGGAGCACCGAGAAGTGAGACTTCGGTGCTCAGAAGACCAGAGAGGTTGACTTGCTCCACAGGACCCTGCAAGTTGGTGGTAGAGCCAGCGAGGAGGCTGGGGCTTGCTCTTCCCTTTGCACAGAGCCGCACTGGGCCTCCAGCCCTCCTGGAAAAGTCCTTTCTTCTGTCCTGGTCATGCCTGTGGCTTCAAGTTCCCATCCAACCAGCAGCTTTTCATCTATGGCTCCCAGGCCTGGGAGTAATTACCTGGCCCTGCATCTGGTTAACCTAACACCCCTTTTAAAGTCCTGTTTGCCCATTAGATAAGTAGTTTTTGTTATCAAACTTGGAGAAAAAATGGAGTTTCCACTTAACCCTCCTTTGTCCATGGCTTCAGGTCGCAGGGACACTCATTAGCGTCCCCTTTCCTCCAGCTCAGGCTCGCGGGGGAGGGCGTGCGCGGGGCTGCGCGGATGGCCAGCAGTTCTGCTGAGCTAAACTCAGCCACAAGCAGGGCGCAGCTAACCGCGTCTCCTCCTCCCGCTCCCACCCACCGGCTCCCGCCCCCAGCACCTCTGGCTCCCAGAGGAAGCCGGGCTTCCAAGAGGAAGTTCCTAATCGCTCACTGCATCCCTGGCGGTCTGGTCACCACGGCTGCTGGCCTCGCCCAGCCCTTCTCAAGGGTCTGTTGGCTTCGGGTCGAGGACCAGGGCCTGTGACTGCCGGGGAGGAGGCAGGCGCTCTGCCGTGCCGCGCACATGGCCGTGGTATAGGAAGCGAGACCTAAAGAGGTTTGGGGTTTGCCCAGGCCTCGCAGGAAGTCGCACGCCTGTCTTCTCGTGCGGGCTATGTGGAGTATGGGTTGCCAGTTTGCACATCGCATTTCTATCCCTTACCCTTATGCAGCGCTGGGCAAGTACCCTTGCCCTGCTGAGCCTCAGTTTCTCAGACTATAAAAAGGGGATGTGAACTAGGAGTTAAGCGGTGCACAGCAGAGGCAGAAGGGTCGCAAGCTCAAGTCCAGCCTGGACAGCTTAGCAACTCAGCAAGACTGTCTCGGGGGCCGGCGGGATGGCTCAGTGGTCTAAAGCCCCTGCTTGGGAAAGCTTGGGTGGCTGCAGGGACCGCAGTTCGATCAGAGACACCACATGCTGCGCCAGCCCTGCCCTCAGGGCAGACTGAGCCGAAATATAAAGCATAAGGGTGCAATCAGTAATTACCAGGGGCTGGGGAGATAGCTCTGTAGCACAAGGGCCTGCCAGGCAAGTGCAAGGTTGTGAGTTAGAGCCCTAGTCCCGCCAAAAAACAAACAAACAAAAAAAATCAGTAATTATGTTATTGGGGTACTGGAGTTCAATTGCACCGAGTACTGGCCAGCTAAAATAATCACTCTGTAAGCTAACAGCTATGATTATTCCTAACATGACCACATGCAGTCATATGTGCCTATGCATTTATTGGTTCTGGTTGCGTTGACTATGTACTACACAGACTCGCTCTGACAGAGCATGAGATGGTTCACACAGGTGAACCCTGGCAGAGCTAAGGCACGCCGGCAGAGCTCAGAGTGGAGGAGAAATGGTAAAATAGTGAACTAGCCACCATTAACGATCCTTTAGCAAAAGCTAGGCAGAGAATGAAAAAGCACCAGGTACCCCCCCCACCCCAAGATGCCCTTTGGCATTAGCCAGGGAGCTGCAAAGCCAGGACTTGAACGCCTGTCCTTCTAGGCTGACAGTGGGGACCTTTGCTTTGCCCCCATGGCCACCACCCAAGGACTGCAAAGTCCCCAAGGACCAAACTGTGCCTTGATTGTCCAGCCACACCTACCACAGGTCATCACTCAGGGGTGGGCCAAGATGGGGCAGGAAGAGGGGCTCTGGGGCCAAGTGGGAGCCTGTTATGGCTTATGTCTAGTTGTCCCCCCAAAGCTTCATGCAATCATGGGGCAGGGACTTCGAGAGTTTGAGACTTGATTCCCGATCCCTGGGATTATGTGTTAGTGCTGATGGGATTATGGGTGTAGCCTAAGGCGGACAGGCTGAGACAGAGGGCCTGAATGTAATATAAAGAGAGACAGAGAGATAGACTTATGCTGTTGCTCTCTGCTGCCCTGGTTGGTCAACTGCCTCTGTTACCATTTTGTTGCTGTTCCACCGCCATCAACTGCTGCTCTCTGCCATGTGCCACTCAGCCTTGCAGCCGGCTAAATATGGACTGAAACCTCCACAAACTGTGAGCTAAATAAACCTTTCCCTGCTTCATTTTGGGTGTCGAGTATTTGTCCCAGCAACGAGTAAAAAGTAACTAAGAGTCTCAGCGGCAGAGCACACAGCTAGCACGTTCAAGACTCTGGCTGTCAGCCCCGGGACAGCCAAAGAAAAAAAGTGGGGCATCCTTAGATGTGGCGGATTGGCACCTCAGCCCCACAAGGCGCTGCCCATCTTCCTAGAGGGGCATCAGGGCTTTCTGAAGCCCATGCCCTACCTGCTAGGGTGGCCCTTCTGTGACCCGTGAACACACATAGATGTAGCTCCTTCCTCGAACTATAATATTCTATCCCCAAGATGCAAGGTGAACCCATGAGAGCCCTGGTAATGGGAACAGGTGGGGACCGTGGGGTGCTCTCGCCACCACTTCCACTGGCCCTTCTGAGTTCCACACACCTGGAAGGCAGCGTCACCGCCATCTCTGGTAGATGCGCAGTGAGGGGGCTCTGTGCCACCCTCCCTCCGCGGGCTCCTTGTGCTGCTTGCGGGACCCTGTACTGTGCTCCCCCAAGCCAACTGGCTGGGCTGGCAGGGCCTCTGCCAGGGGAACCGGAAGCGTACTGCGGAACAGGCCTGTCTCCCAGCCTTGGCTCCCTGGGAGGCCCCACATTGCTGATGGCACAGAGCAGAGACCTGGAAGAGCTGGGGAAAGGTTTCTGGGCTTTTATCTCCTGCAAACCCTGAAAAGATGAACTTGTCCTGCAGCCCTAACCCAGAGCCTGTTCTGTGGGACCTGGTGCCAGCTCTGTATCCCAGAGGCCACCCAGGGACCCTCGAGTTGCACCTGGCCCAGCCTTCTGGAAGATACAGCCTGTGCCATGGGACCTCTGGGCCTCCCAGAGCCCAGGACCCCATATGCATGAGCTCAACAACAGCACAACTAACTCAGACTCCCAAGAGCCACACGGAGGCTGTCATCAGGGCCACTCCCATCCGTGAGAATGCTCACTCCAGAAACTCAAGAAGAAGCCCAACAACTAAACCTCAAAGAAATCTGGGTGTGGCGGGGCACTCCTACAATCCCAGCAGGCAGGAGGCTGAGGCAAGAGGATCTGCGAATAGGAGTCCAGTTGGGGGCTACATAGTGAATTCAACACCAGCCCGGGGGGGGGGGCAAGCATAGAACACAGGGACAGGGGACAAGTCCCCAGGCAAGGAGAGACAGAAGAAATAGGCAGCTAGGAATCCACCAGGTTTCTATAACAAAACTCTCTCAACTTGACTCCTATTCTAAGGCCTCCTTTGTCTTATCACAGAGTCAGGTGAGGATGTTTATTTTCTTATGCAAGCCCGCTGTAGCAGGACAGCTTTATACTCTGCTTCTCTGAGAGGGCTGTGGGAGACAGGAGGCTGGGACCCTGGGCCCCCGCAATGGCCAGGAGGGCTGGGCGCACCAACCCCAGTCCTCTGGGGCCCTCGCAGGTCCTCGGGTCAGATCTGGGTTCCAAGCTCAGGCTTGCAGCACCCAAGGTCATGGCCTGACCCTGACCCTGGCTCTCGTGAGCCAGAGGCTGCAGAGAACAAAATCAGCCCTTGGAGGGTTCAGGCAGTGCTGGCCTGGGTGTGCGGCGGGCACAGGGCAGGCGGCTATGCTTTGAAGTCCCACCCTGAGGTTCCCAGAGCTGGAAAGCAAGGGGCACCTTCTTTGCTTTTCTTTTATTTCCCACATGCAATCTGAGTTTTATTAGCAAACTTCCTGCCTCCGACTTCAACCCGGACCCAGTATAAAACCATAAAAGCAAAGTACCTCAATGGGGCCCTCCATCTACCTGCTTCGGCCCTCAGGCAGGTGGAAACATCTCAGCATGAGACCCTGCAGCCTGAGACCCCAAGCCCCTGCCCTGGCTCTCGCCTCCCTGTGTGAGCCCCATGGGTACGTGCTTGGCACCCCCAGCTCCATCCCCAGGGCTCCTGGGTTCCAGGGGGCAGAAGTGGAGTGGGGCACTTGGGCAGATGACTACACCTGAGCCCAGGCCTGGCTCCACCCCTGGGAGACCCAGTGCAAAACACTCTCACCCACCAGGCATGGTGGCACATGCCTTGGCACTCGGGAGGCTGAGGCAGGAGGATTGTTGCAAGTCTAAGAGACCAGCCTGGGCTACAAAGTAAGCTCCAGGCCAACCTGAACTGCACAGTGAGACCCTGTCCCAAAAGGAAAAAACGTCGGGCTGGCAAGATGGCTCAGTAGTCTAAAGCACCTACTTAGGAAAGCTTAGGCAAACACTGGGACTGTGGTTCTATCACATGCTGCTCCAGCCCCACCCCCAAGGGCAGGCTGAGCAAAACAACAACAACAAAAAAAAAACCACCCCATGTGCAGAGTCCTCTAGGGCTCCTTTAGCTCAAAGCAGGCTCAAGCTCAGCAACACCAGGGTCAAGTTGGTGACTGCATTTTGGTCCTGCCCCCTCATACACCTGGCAGAAGCTTCCGGGGCCACCTGGACCCAGTGCCACTCTCCTACAGACAGCCTCCATTCAGCAGTATAGTCTGCACCACGGCTCCCCTACAACACTCTCCTTGATGCCGGCCCTTTGTGTGCTGCTACTGCTCCCAGGGACCCAGCCAGAGCCCTAACCAGGGTGCCCTCTGCATTGGGGTGCTGATTTGACACAAGAGGGCTGGAGGAATGCACAGGAAGCCATTTGGTGGTCTCTCCTAGACCCCTGCTCTCCCTTCCCCAACACACAGGCAGAAGGTACAGTGCTTTGGATACTGTCCCCACATAGCAGGTGACACTTCCAGTGCTTGGACACCTGGACAGTGAGGCGGGGGGAGAAGCACTGCCCCTCCTTGCCGACTCTCCGCTTACGACTGTCAGTATGAGCTCCCGGGACAGAGAAAACAAGGCAAACAGCAATCGACTAAGGCCCACAGCCACCTTACCTGGAGGGGCGGGTTATATCTCTCTGGCTTTGTCCCCAGGGTAAGGAGATCAGAGGCCTTGGTTTCAAACAAAAGGGCCAAAGAATGGGGTGGTGATCCTGGTTTTCCTATTTGCACAGCTCTCAAAAAAAAAAAAAAAAAAAAAAGGCCAGGCTGGTGGAGCACACCTGTCATTCCAGCTCTCGGGAGGCCAGGAAGGAAGAGGATCATTGCAACTCTGAGGCCAGCTTGGGCTGCGTAGTGAGTTCAAACCCAGCCTGGACTATACCGCCAGACCCTGTCTCAGAAAAAAAAAAAAAGCAAACAACACCACCAGCCTGCTGTTATTTAACTGACCAGATATTATGTATGACCTTTGCTGGTCACATACACTTGCACTACCTTACACTAAAGATGACAGCTGGGGTAAACATCTCCAGCTCAATGTGAGGACTGAGACAGACATTCCATTTTAAAATATAACTTGCATGAAACCCTACACAAAGGGGAGTACGTGCCAGGTCTTCTTAGAGCAAAGGTTGCTCGAATCCGTCTTAGATCTCTGGCACAAACAGGAGCGCTTTATGATATGCAGAAAGCTAATATTGACTGGAGAGATCATCAACCTGCAATTCAGTCACTAGTATTTGCCATAGAGAAGCAGTAACCTGAGCCTGAACACTCCCTCGGCAATGCCATGGAATGACCTAGGGGCCCAGCAGCTTGGAGCTGCACCCCCTGGAGACCCATCGGTCTACCGTCTGGGGCCAGGCTACTGTGCAGCTGACTTGGAGCTGACGGGTCCCACGCACACCCCAGCCCCTAAGCTGTCCAGGAAGGAGGTAGGCAGGCTGCACATCCCCCCGGGGGCACCCCACGGAGAACCCCCACATTCAGGCCAGGTTTCTAAGGCAGCAGGAGACCAGGCTGGCTTCCCACCATCCTGAGGGCCCACACCGGCAGTCTGTTCTCTTTCACTGATGGCAACGTTGGCATGCTGTGTCCGCCTGTCCAGGGTACCTGCATCCTTCGAGCCCATTTACAAAGGCCTCTTGGAGGTTCAAGAATTTAGTCTCAGGCAGGTGAGGTGACCACCCCATGGGCCCCCACAGTCAATGAGGAGGTGGTGCCAGCCACTGCCACAGGTACAGCCTTGCACTGAGCCGACTGTCACCTGGGTGCCCAGTCTCTTCTCTTCTTCAGTCTATGGACACCCAGGGCCTCCCATGTGACTCGCGCCCACAGAGCATTCAGGGGACAGCTGTGTGCCTGGGCTCACCTCCACCTCTGACTCCCAAGCCTGACTGTTTAGCAAAGAGGACGCGACCTCTTTCTCTAGGATCCAGTTCACAGGCTTCGATTTCCTCTTAGAAGGGCAAGGAGTGGACTGGACACCACCGAGGGACAGGATACCCCAGTGCCTTACAGGTCACAGCTGCCCCAATGATAGGTGGGGTTGCCACCTGTACCCCACCAAGCTGCAGGCACTGACATGCAGAGAGGCCCATTGGGTTGACTGTGGGTGCCCTTTGTCCTAGCGGTGTCATTCCCTAGAACCCAGTCTCTAAGAATAAGTACCAACTGCCTACAGGAAAACCCTAGGAGCCAGGCCTATGTTACAGGGAGGCTCTGAGACTTTAAGGCGCCTCCCTGAGCTCATACAGCCCAACAAACCAAAATTCACACTCTACACCCCTCGTTTCCAACAGCTACCTAACTCTAGCAAGTGGCCTGCACTGCCACCCCTGGTGGTCCCTGGAGTATGACACCTCTACTCCTCCAGGCTGGCTGCAGGCCACCTCCTCTCTCCTGGAGGCAGCAAGGGCCCTCCAGCCAACAGCTCTCTTAGATCCTGGGTGCGCCACCCACAAATCCTGGCCCTGAAGAATTTCCCTTTCAGCTACAGGCCCAGTCAAAACTTCTCCTCCCCCTGCAGGGAGCTGCCACTCTCTCTCTTCCAGGTCTCCCGGCTCTGCCTGGCCGGGGGCCAGCTCTCAATTATTAATTAATCTAGGAGGCGCAGGTTGCATTCTTGGCCACCTAACCACTTCCTCCTTCTCTGCTGGCGCGGGGAAGGCGCAGGCCAGGCCCTTTTGGCCACACCCTGAATCTCTTAGCCCAGTCTTGTAGCCTCTGCTGCAAGAAGGGACACTGCTTTGCAGAGTTAAAAATAATGGCAGAAAAACCCAAACTCTGAGCTCTTCTTTCCCAGCTCAGCACACAGGGCCAGTGCCACCCGGGCACCACCTACACAGTGAAGGTGCCAACACGCCTCAGTTTCCTGGGCTGTGAAATGGGGATGATGTGTCCCGAGCTACAACGAAGAGCTGCTGCTGCATGTGTTGGTGCAGGAAGGGAGTGGGGGGGAGCCAGCCCTCCTCTCTAGTCACTCTCAGAGAGGGGACATAGTGACTTCAGACACAGCCAAGAAACAATCCTGTAGCCAGCAGGGCAGGGAAGGCACCACCGGAGGTGGGCACCAGATACTGGCTGGATGCAGGCAGCGCTGGGCAGCCAGATGCATGGGGGTGGCAGGGAGAGCTGCGGTGCAGGTTAGACTCTTCCTGGGGATGGAAGCAGGGCTCCTCATTGTGGGGCTGTAACTTGAGGAGGCCCCTCCATGGAGAAGCACTCAGATATAAGGTAATAGCCGTGCGAGGTGGCCCAGCGAGCGAACTTTGAGAAGTCCCAGCCCAGATCCCAGAGCGGAGCTGCACGGACTTGCTAAATAGCGCAGACCCCTAGCAACCCGAGGACACGCTAGGAAGTGGGCTTCTCGCAGCAGGGCTGACATCCCACTCCAGATGCCAGAGGATGAGTGCTAACACGAAGGCTTGGGTGTAGGGGTGCCCAAGGTGCACCGCCATGAGTCCATCCACTCAGGGGACTGAGGCAGGAGGGGCCCCAAGTTCCCAAGGGGGCTGGGTAGCATAGTGTGACCTCATCTCAGAAAAAAAAAAAAAGAAACTAAAAAATAAGCCACCAGCTCAGAGGGCTCAAGGCCAGCAGCAAGGGAGGGGGCCATGTTAAGGATAAACGTTGGTCCCTGGTCCTCTCTGCGGAGTACATTTACACATGCGCAGCACAGCCGCTCAGGCTTCGCACCTGCGGGTGTGTCTGGGAAGGGTCTCTCAGCCCCGCAGGCGTGCTATCTCCTCCACACCTTAGAGATTCCTAGGAGCTATGTTCTGATCCCCAATCTTTCTATAGCACTGGTATTTTAGGCAAGGAGGGACGCTTTGGTCTC
>PVJA010013712.1:0-48960 GCA_004027025.1 Myocastor coypus | reverse complement strand
AGGGAGGGAGGCAGGGAGGGAGGGAGGGAGGGAGAGGACACAGAGAGAGAGAGAGATCAAACTACATGACCACTAAATGTGCCCACCTAGATAAAGACCTGTTTAGTTAACATGGACAATGATTCCTTATTAACTGAAATGCTGTTATGGTTAATGTTTGTTTGCTCACCTTAAAATTCAAAGGAAGGGAGCTGGGGAGATAGCTGTGTGGCACAAGTGCCTGCCTGGTAAGTGCAAGATCAGGAGTTTGAACCAGGTCACACACACACACACACACACACACACACACTCAAAGGAAGTATAGAGTAATAGGAATAATAAATATAGAGAATAGCAATAAATTAAAACAGAGTGCAAAAAGGCACAGTCATGTCTCCCTAGAGCTAAATGTGATAGACATGACTTCTTTATACATATCTGAGAGCTTGCTTAGAGACAGTAGTGAAAATGTTTAGAGACAACCCAGAGAAAGCTAATGGCTCTCTTTTCTTTTTTCTTTTGGCTCTCATTTTAAAATATAGATCTTTAAAGCTTTTGGCTCCAAATCATAGTTATAAACCTGAGCACTGAATATGTAAGTTTTCTAGTGTTGATGTAAAGGAAGAATTATGCCCTTGCAAGGTGTAAATGTCATTCTTCTCTCTGATGATGCTTCAGCACATCACATAGAGCACAGCACATAATATATATCCAATTAATAATGAAACAATTATTTAATAAAAAATAAAAAAGCAAGTCTAAGACAGCAAGAGAGACTCATGCCCTCCATCTAGTGGTGTGGCATCAAAAATATACAGATATAATTTCCAAAGTGTGGCAGAAGTAATAAAAAATGGGAAAAAAAAACTTTCTAACAACAGTTTTGTCACAGTTCATTTATTTGTGATTCACACATTGCTATAAAGGTAGCAATAAAGTGGTATATGCGTATAGGTCCTGAAAATGAGTATCTTCCTCCTACAATAAATCCTATAACAAGAAAATACAAGCAAGATTCAGTCATACAGAAAGAATTTTAGATGTCTTCACCACAAGGAAATGCTAGATGATTGAGGGGCCAGATATTTTTACCCTGATTTGAACATTACACAATAGATACAGGTATTGAAACATCACAAGATACCCTAATAAATATGGACAACTTTTATGTATCAATGTGTCAATTGTCAATTAACAGAACTAAGTGAAATAGAACTTTAGCATAAAAATTTAGCTACATATGATGACCCACAAATATGGTGATGGGAAGTGTTAAGCTTGGTTTTCTTTTGTAAACTTTATAAGAGCTAGGCCTTAAATCGTTAAAAATATTATGGCATCTTGGCTACAAGTATTAAGGCACCACTTAAGCAGACAGTGCTATTTTCTCCCCATTTCTGTCTATCCAGCCTGTATCCAGCAGTTCATTAATAAATCATAGCTCACTCTATTTAAAACTGCATGTTAAACCAACTATTTTTCATTTACCTCAGTGGACATCAACGGGAACTTGCTGTCAGCAGAGAGAACACAATTCTCTTCTTTCCTTCCCATCTATCAAAACAACTAAGTGTCCTCAGATTCTCACTGCACCATTTCTAGCCTGGGCTATTTACTAGAACCCTGTCCAGAATTCTTTATTTATTTATGCTCTTACTGTCTCTGTTTTCCTGATGTTCTAATTCTTTACTTTACAAAGAGAGAGTTGCCCTTAGTGTCCTTACTTAAAGATAATCAGCAAACAAATGTAAATGCTACAGCATTTCCAGGTTCTTCTAGGAGCCTCCAGGCAGCTTTGCTCAGGTCAAATGGGGAAGAAGCTCAGGAGTCCACATCTCAGAGTCTGCACCCTTCTCAAATTTCTCTGGCAAAGGCCAATGAGTACCACTGTTCTCTTGAGGACTTAATTGTATCAAGATAGTGAAAACAAACAGGGAAATTTAAATACAGTCTCTCATGATGCAAGCAGTTTACCTAGTAAGCATGGGCAACTTTCTTTTTAAATTAAAAAAAAAAAAATCTGAAATAAGAAGATAAATGAGGTTGGATGAGTTGACCTCTCTACCAGCAGTGGCTTGACCCAGCATTTGCTCCTGGGCTAGGAGCTGTAGGTCCCTCCAGAGGTGACCCAGCAGGGTAAGATCAAGGGATTTGGTGCAGGGTAGGAGTGTGCTACCATTAGCCAGGGTGTCCCAAACATGAGAAAGTCACAGAAAAGGTGCTGAATCTTGTGCTGCTGAATTCACACATTTTAGACGAGGTCATGTTGATTACAAGAAACCCCAGCCCTGTTTTCCTGGTGTAAAGCATTTAGCTCTGCATACTTCTGTATATATTTTACAATGTATTTAGCAAAAGAAGTGCCACACTGAGTGCTCTAAACCCTGAGAGTGACTAAGTATGTGGCTGGGAAGCCACAGCAGCAGACTTGTCCCTTCTACTCACCGTCGTGGTGGTGGTGACCTCTTCGGTCACAACCTTCAGTGTGTCGACCACAGAGATGTAGCCCAGCCGCTTCGCGATGGCCAAGGCGGTGTTACCATTCTGAAGGGAGAGTGAAAGAGAGAAGAGAGTGAGAAACGAGAGGGAGGATGGCGATGTGGGCCAATGAGATCACCCGCAGCTCTGCATGAGCCAGCATTTCCTTCCAAAACAGGCACAGCTTAGGAAAATCACTAGTTTTTACCATTACATCTAAATCTGTCTTTGTAACTTCTTTAGACTATAGCCCAGGTCACCATGGTAACACAACAAGTTTGAGTCTGCTTGCTCTTTTTAATAAGAAGCACTTGATGCTTTAACCCTAAGGTTGTCAAACATCTACAAAGTCCTGAGATTAGGAAAGTATGTACTGAATCGGAAGCTTCCAAAAACTCTTAGGAGCACCAGGTACACTTACTCCGACCACAGGTCAGACCATCTGCTGCAGGTTACCCCTGGGAATCCAGTGACATATTTAGCTCCAGTTGTGTGGGAGCTCAAGCTGCAGCAAAATAACACAAGCCAGTGATTCAGGCTGCCTGGGATCCCGGTTTGTTTAACTGCTCCACTTAGTTTACATTTCAATTGCTCCACATCCCAATGAGCTTTGTGTGAGCCAGCAGCTCCAAAACGCTGCTCCCTTAAGAAAGCAGGGCAGGGCGGGAGGGAGGGCGGGAGGGAGGGGGGCAATTCCTGCTCACATCTGAGGACCAGCTGCAGGCAGAGCACGTTCCATCCGCCCAAGCCCAGGGTTCTGCTCTCCAGAGAGCGGAGGGAGCACGGCCAGCTGAGCTTGGCCAAGTGGCCTCCCTCCCTAGGGAAGTCACTGACTTCTGGGAAGATTTTTCTAGAAATCAGGGGTTTTCCAGAGCCCAGAAGCTTATTTAAGTTGCACATGAGTTCAGAGATGAGGCCCCTCGGGCCAGAAAGGAGGAAGGTCAGAGCACAGGGAGGGGCAGGGCATGTGCCTCTGGCTTACCGCGGTGGTGGCATTGGGCTTGGCTCCGTGTTGAAGCAGCACATTGATGATGTGTGTGTGACCCTGCTGGGCAGCCTGGTGCAAAGGTGTGTAGCCATTCTGAGGTGGCAGGTGGCAGTGATTTGCAGGGGGAGAGGAAAATGAGGTTAGCCTGCAGTTTGTACTTCCTGGTCTCATTTACAACAAAACCATCCAAGTTGCTTTGTTTACTTGGACCCAGTTTTCCCAGCAACCCACTTCTCAGCAGCAAACCCTCCCTCACACCTTCTGCTCTGCTCAACAAAGATACTAGCTTATGAAACAAGGAGATAAAAAGACTCTCAGAACAGAACTATTCTCATCTGGTGCCCAATTAGCATTAGAAATGGGTATGCACAGAGGAGATTTAAAGTGGCAAAGGACATTATCTCTGGTTTCTTCCCTAGTTAGGAAGAAAGAGTGAAAGAGTAAACTTATTTGTTTATTTGTTTGTTTCTTTTTTCATTTTCTTTTTTAAAGGCTGCAGAGAGTCCCGCAAACTCTTGTTTGCTTATTCACCTGCCTTTCCTAGCAATTATCCTCTGGGTTTCTTTCATAGTTTCTAAATAAATGAAAATAAATCTAATCCTATACTCATTTCTGAGAATGGCGTTGGGTGCAGAACACACTCATGCACTTAGACAATAAAAGATAATATCGGAAGTGGACTGCCTTCAATAATAATAATAATAATAAAAGTCTTTAAAAACTATCTGTTAACATCCTGGTCTGAATTTTCACATGGGTAAAGGCCCTGTAGTCTATTTTTTTTAATGGCCAGCTCAGCCTGCCCTGGGGGTGAAGCTGGCACAGCATGTGGTGCCAGGGATTGAACCATGGTCCCTGCAGTTGCCTAAGTTTGCCTAAGCAGCACTTTAGACCGCTGAGCCATCTCGCTGCCCCTATTATTTCTAAGGAATCTGTAGCAAGCTTAGTGAGGCCAGTCCTACTGAGAACTGCAGTTAGTGGATGGATGTGATACAGGATGTTGCATATTAACATGAATTTAAAAGTCTGGCCAGAATCTTCAGAGGTACAACAAAGCAGCATCACCAGCTATCGCTGTGCAGGTGCTGGGAGCTGAAGGTATTTTTCTCTTCTACTCCTTATTAGCATCCTGCAATGAAGGCCCTTGGTACATCACAGATATTTCATAAAGAATGGTTAAAGGGGTAAGGAGCAAGTAATTGAATAAGTGGATATTTTTCCCTGTGTCAGAGATGAGTAAATTGAAAATAGCAGCGAGGCAATTTCTTCCTAGTCACTCTTAGGTTCAGGTACTGTGTGACTATGACAGCACAGTAGTTTTGTGTCTCAAAACCATTTTTCTAATCTACTTACCTAACTCTTGATAAAAAGTTATATTTTTCAGACACAGTGTGGGAAGCTTGAAGATCTGAGTGGCCCATTCATACCCCATGTTAGTAAATCTATATACCTTCATGTGGATCTATACATGTATATACTCCTTTTATCCAATGTCCTTATGGCTTCATGATCGCATGTGTATTTCCTTATCCTGACAGAATTCACTATTTATATACTGGAGAAGGGCATCACTTGCTTCTTCTATGCATTTCCATGGCCTCTCTGTCCCTGCATGCAAGGGTCTTTCTGTTCAAGACACCCTAAGTCTGGTGTATCCCTTTGCTCACCATGGAAAGAGTCTAATGCCTACTGTAGCTCCCCATAGTGGAATGAGACCAGGAAACCTGGCAACATAATACACTGAATATAGGGGCTCCAAGAAGCTTATAGTTATTAGAGGGACACACACCAGGAGAAACCCATTGACATTTGAGTACTGTAAAGTAAATTATATATTTCCTCAAAATTCTTCTTTTCCATTGTAATAACAACCAAATTTTGTTTGTGTCCTTATGGGATGAACCCAAGTTTTTTTCTTTTCTTTTCTTTTTTAATGTATTTAGTACAAGGTCTACAGAGTCTCACTATATAGATTGGACTCATAGTGAGTCTCCTGTTTTCAGCCTCCCACATGTAGGGATTACACGCACACACCACCACACCCAGTCTCAATTGCAGTCTCAGTGCGCCCCAGGGGCAGGGCCAGCACAGTACACGGGGATCGAACCCCAGCCACTGGCTGCTATGCTCTGCCTAAAGCAGGCACTTTACTCTGCTGAGCTATCTGGCCAGCCCTAAGGGATGAACCCAAGTTAATTCATTTAATAAGTGTTTACTACTTACATGCTAGGTGCTACATAACTTAGCATATAAATTAATAATATTATGTATAATAAACTAATTCATATATGTATAATCAGCTATTAATTACCTATTATAAATTGTGGTAACAGTTTATGATGAACCATCTGAAGACTGACACTGTGAGAAGATCAGATTATATTCGTCTACCTACAGGCAGGCTGACATTGGAGGAAAATCAGCAAATATCTAAAATACCCAGGAGGAGGGGGCTGGGGAGATAGCTCTGTGGCACAAGTGCCTGCCTGGCAAGTGCAAGGTTGTGAGTTTGAACCCCGGTCCCACAAAAAAAAAATAAAAATAAAAAATAAAATAAAATACCCAGGGGACTGGGTATATGTTTTAAGTTTGGGAGCACTGTTTTAAAGAATCTTAAAGAATCTGGATAAAACATTTGAGTGATTACCTGTGTGGGTAATCAATGTAGGTTGGTTCACACAGCACCAGCAGAGGGACTGCTAGACAACCTTAACCATTAAACTTTTCATTGCCCTTACTTCCTGTTTACCAGGGGTAAGATACTGCCAGTCAGGGAGAGTCCATTGTTTGTTTTGGACAGATCAGTGGTCTCTCTCAGGTCACACTCTCAGGCAGGTCCTGACAAGATAATCTAGATACAAATTAACAGCCCTGCTCCTAGTATGTTCCAGCCTTTGGGCCCCCTAGTGAACCCTGCTGCCAGGAAACTGTGCCCTAGTTCTGGCCAGTGAGGGAAGTTGCAACAACTCAAAAACCTTTGCGTGAACACTTGACTGGGATATAATTGACTCTGTGTGTGTGTGTGTGTGTGTGTGTGGTACTGGGGGTCAAACTCAGGACATTGTGCTGGCCAGGCAGATGCTTATGCCACTGTGCTATAGCCCCAGCAGTCTATTCTTGCAGGTGCTTTGGAGAGAAGCTCTAGACCACTCACCCACAATTCTGGCCAGATTCTGAAGTCTCTATTCCCCTATATTCACAGTTGTAAAACAGAAATCACTAGGATATCAAGTTTGATAAAGTATCAAATAAATTGTGCATAAAAATATTTTTAGCTTTTAAATTTATATAAAAATGCCACCAAACATTGGGTTTCCCCTTCATTAGAGAGCTCTATAATCTGTGTAGTATATTGTATAAGGAAAATTTCTTTTTATAGACAGTAGTTCAACTCTCTTCAAAAGTTAATTCATCAAGTCTGGTTTGCCTCAAGGCACTGGGACACAATTTCATTTGAATTTTAAGTAACTAACAATTCCAACTGTTTGCAAATCTTTCATATCAAGTTCAGGGATAAAGGCAACATGTACATTTGCATTTGTTTTGTTTTCCTTTACCTTTTTGTGGTACTAGGTTTTGAACTAAGGGCCTTCACAACCAAGTTCTATCCCTAGCTTTTTTCTATTTATTTATTTATTTGTATTTTATCTTTTTTTTACTTTGAGACAAGATCTAAGTGGTAAATCTGCCCATGAGCTCGAACTTGTGGCTCTCTTACTTCAGCCTCCCAGAACGCTTAGATTACAGGTATGCACATAGCACCCACCTCATAAACTACATGTTCAAAGAAATGAAACAATCCTTTAGCAATTACAACTGCACATGGAATGTCAAGAAGGAAATATAGTTCTTCCTCTAGAGATACCACTCTATATGAAAAAGTTCTACAGGGTTTATTAAATGTCTGTGTCTATCAATTCCCCCAATATATATGTTTTTGAATACCATGGTAAAAGCTACACAGTTAACCAACAAACCAAATCAAAACTGCTACTTTTCTCTCCATCAAATGTCTTTTGATACAGTTATATTTGTGTGTATTAATCATATCAATATAACCACCTAAAAAACCAAACACTTAATAAAATACAGTGAACATTTCACGTGCTGCTAAGGTGCTCTGCATGGCCCTTGGGGCCTTTCTGAACATCTGCATTCCAAAAAAGAAAGTCTTTTCAGCAATGTTCACTGGTGAGCTGGCTCAGCAAATAGGATGCTAGAAGCTGAGGCCCGAGAAATCACCTAAGAGATCTTAAATAAGGATCGAAGTAAAATTTCATGAAAACTCAAGAACTGCTCAGCAATAAGGTCACAGCTCTTCTTCCCAGGGTCAGACTACCACTTTGAATCTTAAATATTACCAGTATTTTTTACATGCAAGATAAGTTTGTTTCAAATTAGTCTGAGAGTATCTTTAATTTTTTAAGTAAGGCAAATGGACACTTCCTTTGTACTCAGAATCCGACTAAGGACCTTGTGCTTGCCAGGCAGGCACTGTGCCCACTGAGCTATATCCTCAGCTGGGAGTATCCTAGTTATAGAGGTAATTTTGTTTCTACATCCAGGAAGGCATAAGAAGTACTGATTCATGAAACTTGTACAAATTTTTACTTAGTAGCACTCCGAATACGCTCACCACCTTCCTTGAGCTCACACAGCTTCCACTAGCAATTTCTGATCTGGGAAACTAAAAAGCAACGTGCAGCTATTTCTTTGAATCAAAAAACCTGAAGCAGCAAGCGATGTTATGAATAACAGCAGCAGTTATATCATGGGTTTCTCTGTAATTTGAGTGCACGGAACTGCAGGGATCATATTCTGCATCTGATTTGGTGAACAGGTCCTCTGAAGTATCAATGAGAAAAGCTGTTGGGTTCCAGTAAGCCCGGAGATGCCCCTGAGAGCTAGCAGCACAGACCTTCCTCATGTTGGCCATGCTGAGCATGAACGCACATAAGTCCAAAGTCACAGAGTTTGTTACAAATGAAAGGTATATGGGATGGGCTCCCTGTCAGGGGATGGGGATTGGGACAGGGGTCATGGGTCCAGAATGAGGGAAAGGAAATCTGCCAATGTTGCCAGGGTTCTAGTAGGCATCTATCCTCCCCTGCAGCAACTTGTTAAACTGATCTTAGCTCTTTTATAATAAAAGCCATTCTGAAGTTAACCTACATGGCTATCGAAGGTTATCACAAACAACTACAAAACTACACAGTGTCTTCCAAATCCCTTTAAAAGAACTTGAGAAGTAATTGTAGCCATGGTCCAGATGACTGAACCCATTTGGTTACAGAAAAGAAAAGTGAACCCAAGTATTTTACCTTGGTTTTTGCATTAACATTGGCTCCCTGCTTCAGGAGAAAGTTGACCATTTTCACATTTCCATAGTGACAGGCCACAATTAAAGGAGTGTAACCAAGCTGTAAATAACAAATAAATCATAAAATAATAAAGTAAAAGCATTAGAACTTTAATGGGTAATAGCCAAAGGGGGAGAGGAATTAGGCAGAATTTCAGTCATTACAGGCTAGATGGAAATTAAGTTTGCTCAAATATTACTTACCAGATTATTTATGTATCTTATGGGTACAAATATAGATATAATCAGACCCCTGACCATATAAGACTTTATATCAGCAAGGGGGATCAGAAACATGTGACTTAATTTGAAGAGATACACATGACAAGATTTGAGACAGGGAAGGGGACAGGCTCTGCAGAGGATGAAGAGAAGACACAGGAAAGGCATAGCTAATGTGGATTTAAACACTGGGTAGAATTTAGTGGCACAGAAAGGGAAAGGACACAGCACAACCAAAAGCCTGAAACTGAGCAACCTCAGAAGGAACCCAGCAAATCATTTGGCCCAGAAAAAGCAGGATGGAAAGGGAGGGTTAAGCCCAGGAAATGAGAGTGTTCTTGGAAGTATCTTGACACCACACTTTCCATTTGGATTTGTTTGTCAGCCTTGAATGGTCTTTTGGACATGGGCTGATGCAAATGAAACCTCCTGGGATTCATGCAGCACTCTTCATGACACTGACAGAGACTGGCTCTACCTTCGTATGTGCATCCTGGTCCGCCCCATGCTTGGTGAGAATGTCAGCAACATTGACTTTATCTTCCTGGGCTGCGAGGTGTAAGGATGTGAGTCCACTCTAGAGAGAGAATAAAGCACAGGGAGTTCACTTGAAGAGGAGAACTCACTGAATTGTGCAGCACCTAATATCACGGTCTGGAAAAGACTCCTGGAAACCTCAGAGCCTTTTTCTCCCCAGGAACTGTGTCTGTTGATATCTAAGACAATCTAAGTTAATGTGATTTTTCATCCAAGACTTATGTCTAAGTCCTGTTGAACTGCATTTTCTGTTTTCTTTCTTGGGTATTTTTGATGTCAGACTTCTAAAAAAACTCAGCTAATAAGCTTCCTAATAACATTCCTTCAAAGACAGCCAGCTATCTCCTGCAGCATCTATTTATCTTCTTAAATATTGATCAACCACATGCTGTTGTTACTTTATAACCTCAGCAATAATCTATATCTTTATCAATAAAGTTTCATATCGATATTAAAAATGCATAGAATTTAAAAAATTAGTTTAGAATAATTTCTTCCCGCACCCCAAAGAGCATCAAGCATTCCTCTAGATGCTAAATTATAAAATGAAACCCTATCATTTATAAAGTACCATAAACTAGCTCCTTCTTTTTAAAAATTTTGGCATACGTACCTCAGGTAATTATTTTGTTCACTAGACTATGCAAATAAAGTACAGTTGTAAAAATGAAAAAATGAGAAAAGAAAGGAAAAAGTCATTTGTAGTCATTGCTACACTCTGCCAGTTTCACTATACACAAGGGGCTTCTATCCAACAAAACTGAAAATTTTTTCGTAAAGTATCTTAACTTCTAAATAATTTATACGGTTTATAGGCATTTTATGAGCACTTTCATATGTAAGGAAGTATTCTGGGCAATGTAATGTTGTCATGAACATCAGTTCTGGCCTTTCCAGGGCTTATCTTCTAGATTACACTGCATTTAACTAACTAGTGCTCAAACTCCTTAAACATTCACCTTCCTCCTGTCCATCTCACAGCTACACATGAAGGTAGTGGGCTACCTGTGCTCCAGGTCTTGTCACATTCTTACGCCTAGTTCATACTTAGTCAAAATTGGTGGCCAGCACTTTGCCCATCCCTTCACTGCCCCTAACTATGAAGGATAAGCTATGCTCTTCAAAATCACCATCTCTCCATCGTTCTACTTCTAAAAAGCAATGAGTGTGCTGTCCTTGCAATAACGTAAGTGACACAGTGAAAAAACACTCTTCTACTTGACTAGAGACCTTTGATTTGAGTATCTGGGACCTTTTAACCTTTGGAGCTCTGGCTGTGCTCAGCTTTGAGTTTAATGAAACACTAGAGTATGATAGAAGATATAAATACTGCTCAATCCTAACGTGGACATAACCTGAATATGAATGCAAAACAGAAAATTCTTCTTTACATTGAATTTTCTCATTTTGAAATAGTGAAAAACAAGATTTTATTTTTCAGACAGAGCTGGTCTATTTAAGAATCTTATAGCAGTAATCATAAATGAAGTGGTCATTAAAAAACTCAAAGAATTTTAATGGCATGTCAAATGCGAGACATTTCACAGAAGGCTTTTTCTTAACACAAGATTATAAATGATCAGTATGTATGTTATCATAAACTTGCACATTGAAATCAAATTGTGTAAACCTTCCTAATAAGCTAAGAAAACAGAAGATGCTAATGGGGTTCTTTTTAAAAAGTAAGCTATTTCCTAAGGTATCCTAGTAAACTCTGCATCTGTTTTTATTTTGTTGTATTTTATTGTTGTATGGTGATAACTGAATAAAGAATATAGTATTTCTTTCCTGTAGTTCCTATAAGTTAACTTGCTGCTCAGTCTGACTATGGGAGGACCATTGTTTGCAAGAGTATAATTTAGACAGCATGAAATTTGGATTTTAGTTCATTTCAGGAAAAGAATACATGTCCCTTTCAAAATCAATGAGAAAATTTATTATTGGTTTTGCTTTTTTTAAAAATCGGGACCTTGTACTTGTCAGTTTTGCTTTTTACTCAAGATATACTTACAGTTGTATTATCATATTATGATCCCAAAAGGTAACATTCTTTTGATATATAAATTCTATGTGTTATATTACCATATAAATATACTGACCATATTTACAAAAATTTTACTGTACTCACAATATATCAGGCCTTTGTCTTTAAAATTATCACACTAGGGACCTTGCACATGCCAAGCCAGCACTTGTGCTGCTGAGCTATATTTCCAGCCCTCAAATCATTTTTATAAAGGTAATACAATCCCCTTGTGATTCAAAACATTGTCTTGCACTGTTGATTGTACAACTCAAAAATAATCACTAAATATTAGCTTATTGAATGCTAAAACTGCTAGACTGCTAAAAGTACTAAAACTCTTACAGCAAGAAAAATACCATCAAGGAAGACATAGTGAACTCCTCCCAAATACATATCTATTATCAATTATCTATCTATTTATCTATTATCTATTTGTATTTATCTATTACCTATTATCTATTTATCAATTAAAAATAACACCATGAGAAGCAATCCATCACCAGTTTCATGAACTATCTAGATTGTAACTCTACTCCAAATTTGAATGCCAGGCCAAATAGCTCAGTCAATTAAAGCACCTGGGTCTGCTGTGCCTGTGCCGGCCCCGCCCCCGGGGCATGCTGAGACAGCAATTGACATTGGGCATGATAGCACCTGCTGGTAATCCCAGCTCTTAGGAGGCTGTAAACAAGCAGCTCACTCTGAGTCAGATCTAGTAGTGAGACCTTGAACATGCTGTAGACCCTTCCCTAAAATACAATCAATCAATCAAGCAATAAATAAATAAATAAATAAATAAATAAATAAATAAATAAATAAATAAATAAATAAAATTTACTGGTTTATTTACTGGCTTCACTTGCTTATTGTCTAACTGAGTGATGTGTTCAGTGGATAAAAAGTGTGTGTGCCCTTCCAGGCTGACAGTGACTGAAATGTTGGTGCAAGCATCTCCAGGAGGAGATGCGTCCCTGGTGTGATTTCAATGGTACAGGCAGAACGTGCCCCAGACTTTACTGCCTATCCACCTGATGCACTGGATTTCACTATAGGCTTTGTCATGTTCATTCTTTTTAAAATGAAAATATTTTGGGAAGACTAGCTCTTAAATAGCTCTTATCATATGCTGTGGTTTTAATATATCTTCCATATTTTCATGTGTTATAAACTTGGAACCTAAATTCATTTATGGATGATATTTAAAGATAGCATGGGAAGGTAATTAGCATGACACGAGGTCATGAAGGTAGCTCCCCTGCCCCACCAGGATGGCACTGGTGGCCTTACAGTATGGGTAGTGAGCCTTTTAGGGCTTCCAATGATAACACAGGGAGCTGCAGCATGCATGCCATAGGTTCGCCACCACTGTCCTGTAAGAAGAGGAAGAGTGCGCCAAGTTAACTTGCTGGCTCAGTCTGACTATGGGATGCCCTTTGTCATGTTTGAAGAAGCAAGAAGAGCTTCACCAGATGTTGAGCAGATGCTGGTGCCACGGTGTTGGGCTTCTAGAAGCCTCTAGAAGCATGAGCCAGATAAATGTCCACTATTCATAAATTTGTTTATATCCATCTCAGGTATTTTGTTAGAGGAACAGAAAATGTACCAAGACATTATACTTTTTTAAAGGACCTGAGGAGTTCTGATACAAACAGAACAGTGTGCGAAGGTAAAGCATGCATAGTGATGAAGACCTAGCCTACAACCAAGGCATCTGGGACAACCCACTTGGGTCACAGCTCTGCCTGTGGAAGACACATACACACATAGCTTGTAAATGCTTTAGGATCCATTTCTATGCAATACTTCAAAACCCCGAATTAACTTCAAGTCAGATATAGCAAGAAAAAAAAAAATAAAGCTTTTACATGCTTTTATATAATTCTATGAAGTTAATTTTCACTAAACCCAAACCATGTATTACATAAAACATTAAAAGATTCAAATAAAGAACTACCTTCTAAACATAGGCTCCAATTATTAGTTTCTCAGTATCTACCTTCAATAGAATATAGCAGATAGATGGACTTACATAAGTAGGTAGATATATGGAATGCGGATAGATGAATGAACAGATACATACTTGTAAAAGTTCTAAATATTTTTAGATTTAAATAAATTCTCCCTTATACCTTTGACCATATTTTATCAAGTACCCCCTACCACCACTCATGACCCTATCATTAAGTTGGGCTGAAGGATAAGTTGGATGGTGCACATGGACCTGCCTGCTTCTTCTTTGAACAAAATCACAGACAGAACATACCATCATCTCTCACCTTCCCTCCCACACTACCTTCTCTCAGATTTGGAATTAGGGACGTCAGAAACTAGGGCGGTCTCAGGCAGCTGTTTGAACTACAGTGATATTAAGTCCTTCAAGGGGAACACCAAGAACCTGAATAAACAAATCTACTTTCACTTAGTCAGTGAAACTGACTAAGAGAGAAAAGATGCAAAAACATAGTTGTAGAGTTGGAGAATCTGTGAGAGTGACTCCCCTCGTCTCATGATTTTCCAGTCCCTCACTAGGGTTGCTTCCCTGCCTGTTTTGGGGTCTACAATATACCCATGTTTCTTCATTTTCATCTTTACTCCAAATTATCTTAGCTGGGTTTCTGTTTGCATTCATCCAAAAGTTTCTGATGGAAGCAAGGAGGAAGAATGGGTTACCTTGGTTGACATGTGGATGTTAGCTCCCTTGTCCAGCAGCAAGGTGACCATGTCCGTGTGCCCCTCCTGCGAGGCCAAGTGAAGTGGAGTCACCCCTTGCTTTGTCACAATGTTGGTCTCGGCTCCATAGTTGAGGAGAGTGGAAGCAATCTGCATCTGGTTCTTCTTGGCAGCAATATGTAAAGGAGTGTAACCGTTCTAAAATGAAGCAAAGACTCATTTGTAAGCAAAAAGCACATTTAGCAAGTTTCTAGTATGTTTCTCTAAAAGAAATATCAATGTGCAGTAAACAAAAAAGGTAAAAGCAAGCTGACAGTTAACCCAAACTCTGATCTGTCCCCAAGGTTCTGTCCAACCATACCTAAACTTTCCAACCAAGCTCCCATTCTACTGCAAGAGACTTACTGGCACAAAATCTCCTTGTATTATCAGTTCTCTCCTGAAGATAACAGGGCAGGTTCCATTTCTATATAACCATCTTTGAATACTGGCTATTGATTTCATCTTTGTCTCTTTAGTTACATCTTTGGCAAGATAATCTCCCCATCCCATCCTCTATTCCCTTTAGAAGCGGTATCTCTAAACTGTTCTCCAATAGGGATGATCCGGTCTGACTGGACTAGAGCTTGGCAGTATTGCTTTTCAATTGTGGTACCAGAACTAAATACTAAACTTCAGAAATGGTTTTCATCATAATACTTCACAATCTTTTCATATTGGACTGTACTCTTCAGTCAGTCAGCAAATGTGTTAGCTGCCAGGCAGTGCATCAGGTGAAGGGACACAAAGATGAGCCTAACATTAGCTAGTCTTTAGACAGCTGGATACATGGAAAAGATATTACAGTGCCCAATAGCTTACTATGAATCCTGCAGTCAATGTAAGTCTGGACTCTCCCCTTAGCAGAAGTGGAAAAGTGTGACTACTAGTTTTACTTGGGAGTCGGTCCAGTGCACCAAAAGACCTCATCCTTCACTTACAAGATCCAACAGTAAACCCCATACATAGTTAAAAACAAACAAGTAAACAAACAAACATACTGGGACAAGTGTCAGGCTAGACTATATATTGTCTTCTTTTCTTTTATCAAGCCTAGTAGAGTACTACATGAAAAAAAATGTATGAGAGAAATTAAAAACATCAGGTTACCATTGATATGACACATAAATGATGGAAGAGGCAATAGAATGATCAAGTATGTGTGTGTTTGTGTGTGTGCCTGTGTGTGTGTAGGGGGGAGACAGACAGACAGGTAGAAGGCATTTGGGGGACATATTTTCTTTCTTTTTTAAAATTTTGAAAAAATTATTTATTGGTATAAGGTCTTGCTATACAACTCAAGCTCATACCGATCCTCCTGTCTCAGCTTTCCCAGTGCTGGGATTATAGGCATGCACCACCATGCTCAGTTTTGGTGGCTGGCTTAGTGCAGGGCTAGCACAGCACATGGTACCGGGGATTGAACCTGGGTTCTTGCACTTGCCAGGCAGGCATTAAACCACAGAGCTATCTCCTCAGCCCTGAGACCGTATTTTCTTATGTCTAGTAACTAAAAAGTATGCCAACAATTAAAACACAAGGAGTGGCTAGATAGCTCAGTAACCAAAGCACCTGCTTAGGCAGAGCACAGTGGCTAGGGTTCAATCCCCAGTATGCTTAGGCAGTGCACCCCACCCCCAGGGTGCACTGCGATGGCAACTAAGACTGGGTATGATGCTGGGGGCCTGTAATTCCAGCACTTGAGAGACTGAAAACAGGAGAATCACTATGAATCCAAGGTACATAGTGAGATCCTGTAGACTCTGTACTAAATATGTAAAAAAAAAATTAAAACACAGCTTTAAGAATTGTAATGTCTTTTTATGCCATCTGCAAATAATATTCAATGGCCTTCCTTCCATTCCTTACCCTATTCCCAGTTCTCCAAGCAACGATCAGTGTCTCTCATTTTTCACAGCTGACCCTTTAAGCTAATGAGGCAAAGCCAGCAGCTCTCCCTGCAAGCCTGCTCAGAGGCCAAGCACAGATCCCAGGTGCCCCAACTGTGGAGAGTATTGCGCTCAGCTTCCTGGGCTCTTGAATAAGGTTCTGCTTTTTGCGGACCCTTGAACTTTTGGCATCTCCATTTAGTTCCAATGTGGTTCTTCAGCCCCAGCTTCTCCCGTTCCTGCAGCACAGGCTTTACCAAGGCGGGGAAAGGGCCGAGCATCCGTGAAGGAGGCTTCGGTGGAAAGCAGTGGGGATGCTCTGACAACACAAGGGGCCATCGAAGGGGCTGATTTGGGCAGGGGAAGACAGAAGTGGGGGTGGGTAATCAACCTGAAAGCTGGGAAGAGCCCTCTGCTGCACAGACCATAAACAGTTTGGGACTAAATAAAGGAAATTCCCCTCATACACCCAATCAAGACAGAGAAAAGGTTCTAGACTCAGGCAGAAAGAAGCAAAGGAGTCCAAGGGCTGTTTGTTAGGAAGCGAAGAAACTGTAATAAAGAGAAAGGAATATGTGCAGAGATGTATGCATCTATGTGTACAATGTTATATACATCTACAATATTTTGCTATAGGTAACATGCTTATATATCAGAATAATGGTGTTTTATAGAATTTACTTTTATATAGCATTTCATTTTATTGTTATGTATAATTGTATAATTTAATTACATATATAAGTTTATATGGACATATTTATGTAATACGAGTGAATGAATCTATTTGTTAAGGGTGTTTACTCTAAAGTCACTCTGCCTAAGATCAAATTCCAGCCCTACTACTTAGTATTCCTGTGACTTTAAGCCAATTAACTTATTCAAATCTCATTTCCTTATCTGAAAAACGGAGATCAGTATAATACAAACATCAGAGATTATGAGATTTAGTGGGCTACTCTGTGGAAAGTGCTAGGTAACATGTTTGACACATAAATGCTGGTTGTCTTATTTCACCTAATATAGCATGAATATTTTTCCACAGCAAAAATGTTTAAGTATATTATAAAACATGTTTGCAAACTGAAAAGGCAGGGCCAGGAAAATAGCTCAGTGGTCTAAGCACCTGCCTGGCAAGAGGAAGGACCTGGGTTCAATCCTGGGTACTGCATGCCATGCTGGCCCCATCCTGGGTTTGCCAAGCTGGCCACCAAGACCAGGAGTGGTGGCGCACACCAGTAATCCCAGCACTGGGGAGGCTGAAAACAGGAGGGTTACTATGAGTCCAACCTGCATAGTGAGACCCTGTACCAAATACATAAAAATTTTTTTTAAATGAGACAAAACATCATGATGACATTATGTAATACATGACATTCAGATATTTTTTCCACAATTAATGAGGGGTAAACCCAAATAACAATGTCTGGTTTGTAAGTATGAGACTTTAGTTGGAGCTGTTTTCAGAGTTGGCGCTGGATAAACACTAAAACCACACTGTTAGGCTGGAGATGTAAAAGATCTGTGCTGCAACGAACACAGGCAAAACACTTTAAATGATAAAGAAACAAGAGTCTGTCACATAGCGCAATGAAAAGTTTGAAGTCTGGACGAATGAGTGTGTAAAAGAGTGTGTTTTATCATCACATCCTGTTTACAGGAAAGAAGCACCTGTAACATCATTATCATGGTTTGTTCTTCAATATTCTGATGTGTGTATCTACTCATTACTGGCCACGGGATTCTTTTCACACCCTCTTCATATCTACTACCTTTAAAACAGGAGAAGATTTTGAAGAAGCAACTGGTAGAAACAAAAAAAGGATGCTAATACCCAGAATTACTGTTATGAACGAACGACTACCAGTAGCTACAGTTACACCACCACGTGCTTTGAAAACCATTCCCGTGTGTTTGCAGATTTCAGCTACACCGGGGCCTACACATCCTTGCTGGTCCTCACCTTGGCAATGGCGTGAGGGGAAGCACCCTTCTCCAGTAACAGCAGCGCCACCTTCTGGTTGTCATAGTGAGCAGCAACATGGAGCGGGGTAAGGCCATTCTGTAAAGGGTGTGTTTCAGTTTCAGCATTAATAAATTAGCTTTAGCTGCTCTGAAGCTAACAGGATGCATGGAAATTGTGCTGATTTAGTTTATGTTAATAATTAATGTAGTCAATAGAAAAGAAGGAGTCAAAACAAATGCACAATAATTTTCATGGTAGAAGCAGAACCAAAATCGAAAATGATTGAGTTTATAGTAGGCAAAGGGCATCTTGATGATAACAACAAAGAAAGGTGTAGGATGCTATGTAAGAAACACTACATCGACACCACAGGGCTTCTTCTTACTATAGAGAAGTCGGGGACCCTGCCATGACAAGAACATACCTTTGGGGACAGCTCAAAATTATTTCTAAATACATGTACATGTGGGTAACCATAAACAATTATCTCCACCATGTCTATCTGACATCATTTAATCAGTTTTACTCATATGAGAAAACATTTTCATGGATCTCTTGACTGGCCAACTCCATTAAATATATAACTAAAATAAAAACATGGAATTGAACATCTTTACCTTGCCAGCAGAGTCTGCAGCAGCGCGGCGTTGCAAGAGAAGTTTTGCCACATCCAGGCTTCCATATTTAGCTGCCACATGAAGAGGGGTAAAACCCTTCTGAAAAGATGAAGAAAAAAATACTTAGTATTTATTTTGCTAACACCTCACAAATTCATTATTTGTTAACATGCTGATTTTCTACTTAGGAAAAATACTGGTAGTTTAAAATCTGTTAGCCATAGCAAAGCAAGGATAAAAATTAAATTTAATATTAAAAAGCTTGGCTTGATAGACTGGACTTGATAGACTTGACTTGATAGACTGGACAACAGAAATTTTATTTCAACATCTTGGACACTGAAATTCAACTGTATAAGTTTGGGATTTATAATAACCACTAGTGTCAGGAAACTGGCTCTGATTTGAAAATGAGACAAAAAAGCCTGTCCTTTTTTTCTTTTTTGCCTCTAAAATTAATAAGATTGAGACAACAGCTGCTTTCTATTTCTTATGCTTTTTATAATACCTTAACTTCAAATTTCTTTATTTAAATTTTAGGATATTTTTGGAGTCGCAGTAAAAAAGAATAATTATTTGTGATCCAGTTTATATACTTTTTGCAGATATAACAAGATAAATTGTCCACAGAACAAAAATATTCACTGTGTTAAAAACTCTTTATATCCTGACTTCTGTCCCCTTTGTTGAAGACCAATGCTGTCAAAAAAAAAAAAACAACTCCTCTTGTGAAATACAGTATGATTCTGCCATGATGTTGGGCTGATTAACATTAGACTTTACACATCCTAAAACTTTAAAGCTCTTTTACAAGATGGCTGCCCTCCACAGGCTAATATATACATGTTCAGAGTCCTGTGCACCTGGCCCATAGCCACATGCTACAGTTAGCAGTGTGCTATAAACCCAGAGAAGTCCCTGTGCTGAGATCCTGAGCATGGACAGGTTCCTACACGATGATCTCAACTCTATCATCTTGGCCAGACATTTAAACCACATGCTCTTCTGGCATTAGGGTGGAAGTGGGAAAATTCTAAGCTGACCGGGATCTATAACCCAAATATGCCTGGCTTGCGTTCTCTAAGACACAGCTTCTCCTCAGGCCCTTCAAGCCCTCCACTGACAACCTCCAAGAACCAATGGTGGCCTTCCCTACTGTCAATAGACTAACAAGCCAATTATTCTGCATTAAGAGGACAGTTTTTCTTTTTTGCCCTTTTTTTTTTTTTTCTTTTAAACATTTGGTACTAATAAGTTTTTGGAAGAGAGTGACTCTCCTGGCTTTTGCCACTTGTGAACCAAATACAGAAAGGGTTTCTTCCTCCTGGCATGAGTCCACCTAATCCACAGTTGCTGTTACAACTCTGCTCCCCATACTCAGTGCGCACAATAGTGGGGTGATGCTAACTGGAGTTGAAGCAGAGTTCACATGAGGAGGAAGGAGAAATCGACTCCTGATAAACCAATCAACACCATAAGTTTGGAAGCTCTCATTAGACAAAGCTGCATACAGTCGAACCCCAGAGCCAGGGTTAGTAAGCATGTTTTCCGTCACAGAGCCCAACTCTCCCATGTTAATCACATCGGGATGTTGCCTACTCTCTGATATTTATAAACACTAAAACAAGTTCTGGTTTAAGTGACTTACCATTTGGTCCTAGTTTGGTTATACTGTTAAAACTACTGTTTGATAGTTTCTTATATTTCACTGCTCTAATTTATTATGGATTTACTACATTCTTACTATTTTTTGATTTTTTTGGTACTGGGAATCAAACTCTGGGCCTCGTGCTTGCTAGGCACGTGCCGCGCTGCTGAGCTATATCCCTGGCCCAGATTTACTGTATTTTTAAACCAAAAACTACTTGAAAGAGAAAGAACTGACTATTCCCTATGTCCATATTTTTATATCTTAATTTTATCTGTTTATACCTTCATCTCTTAGGACAATTACCAAGTCTGTCTTGGGTTCTTACTACTATGGCTCTATCTTTATTGCTTAGTCATTGGATTTGTTTTAGTTTATTTTTAATGTATTGTCAAAAACCCTTTCAACTTTTCCAATGTCAGAATTTGAATAATTATCCATTTCTTACATCAAAAGATGTTTTTTAGCCACAGGCAACCAACCTAACCTGAAGAGCAGTTAGTGAGAGGTTCCTACACCACTCACTTTACACTTCTAAAATTTCCCCCTGCTTGGATGTAGTATTTATGTCCATGTAGTGTGAAAAAATTTAAAGGGTCTTTTAATTAATGTGAATCACCACTAAATTTGCAAAATTATTTTGCCCCATTGCAGAATCCCTTGTTTTAAAATTTACTTTCCTTTTCCCATTCTTCTGTCCTAGTTCTATTCCTTTTGCTCCAATGAGCTGACAGTGGTCCCATTTTATCCCAAGTCACCTCCAAATACTCAATTTTGAATAGAGTCTATGAAAAAGAAGATGAAGTATTGTCCTTCCCTATAGCAAAACTGGAAATAAGTAAAATTCAGGTTGCCATATATTCCTCTTTTGACACTAGTAACAACTTATGAAGTGCCACTCTGCAGTTCAGCTCTGCGTAGGCAGAAGTGTACTTGGAGATGACAGGAGATGAGAAAGAGAATGGGATGTCCCTTTGGAGTGGGCTGAAGCCAAGCCTGGGAAACAGAAGATGAAGTAAAGCCAGTTTCTGCATAGCACTGTGACTCAACATAGCACTGTCAATGTAATGTGATATTTTCTTTCTCATTAACAATACCAGTTCATTGCCCTTGAAAATCTGTTTTCTCTTGAGAGTGAATAGAAGGAATGCATTATAGATTTTATGGTAGAAATGGAAGAACATGTGGAACTTGCTTTTTGGGAATCATATTAGTTAAAATCCTAGATACTGGTACTACAACAAAACAAAACAAAACACCCCGCACTGTCATTTAGTAAAAGACTAAAATCTAGCATCTTTTTTTGATGATATTACATAAATCTTCTTAGTCCCTTTTTGATCATTTAGAAAATAAGTCTAAAATGTTCATAGAAAAAAAGTGAATGAGAGATTGATCCTTCTTGATATTTTGTGCAGTAATCCAGGGGCCCTGACCTGGGAATCCTCTTGGCCCATGACCTTGAAAAGTCCTTCACCTCACCTTGGTAGCTAAGGAGTGCGCTGCACCTGCCTCCAAGAGCACCGATGCCACGTCTACCTGGCCTTCCCGGGCAGAGATGTGCAGGGGCGTGTAGCCATTGGTGGTGGCTGCATCTGGATGAGCCATGTGCTGTAGAAGCAGCTGGACAATTTCTGTCTTACCCAGGCGGGAGGCAATATGTAATGGTGTCTGTTCCTCCTACAACTCAAGTCAGGTAAAGAGTTAGTGCCACCGACAGGATGAGAAGTTCACATGATTCACAGCCATCTTCTCCACTGCCTTCCTGGAATCTCTACAACTCTTCATTCAAAAGTAAATTGTTACACCTTTGACTAAGGCTTTATTTATGTTTTGCTATATAGATGACTTATTTGATCACAAAATTTCCCCTTCATTTTTATTTTTTATGGTTGGTTCAGCCTGTCCTGGGGATGGAGCTGGCACAGCATGTGGTGCCAGGGATCGAACCGCAGTCTCTGCAGTTGCCTAAGCTTTCCTAAGCAGGGGTATTAGACCACTGAACCATCTCACTGGCCCTCCCCTTCATTTTTTACATAGCAGTACTTTCATGAATTTGATCCTCATTTTCTCAGATACCCAAAATTCTGCTCAACTCGTTAGCCCTTTAACCTTCACTTATGTTTAGATATAAACTAACTCATGGCTTTCAGGAAGAAAGAAGTTGAGTCCTGAAGTCCTGTGACCTAGATTCTTCCTCAAAAGATTTCACTTAAAGGCAAGATTTATTCTGGGAACTGTACCAAAAGGAAAGAGAAGCTATAAGGCTTTGTTCTCAACTCTTCTCAGCCAGCCAAGAATACAAATGTTAGTAATTTTCTCTAAGGAAAAGCCATTGATAAAGGAGATATTGTAGACTGGTTTTTAAAAATGTCCCAGGAAGTATTAAAGATAAGCTTGGGACTTATCTCCCAGACTTCAAAGATGAGAAGAAACTCTGGCAAGAAGCAGATGGTATGAACTTTTTGCCAAGAGTTCTAAGTATAAAAACAGAAAATGTAACTGTGTAGAAGAAGGAATATGAAGGACATGTTTGAGGAGGCTGAAGGAATCACCCAAGTCTAATTTTTACTTAAGAGTAGCGCTCTCAGGGTTAAGAGAACCAGGCCAACCATTACCTCTTCTACAAAGCAAATTGAATGTAGCCCTAGTGATGAAAGGGGGTACATCTTAGCATCTGCCCAAGGATATATCACAATAAAAGTATGGAAGAAAAAGTAGGACCTATTTCCCGGGATAAGAATGGTGGGGAAGAAAAGGTAAAATATATCAGTGCAAACAAATGTACTATTTTAAGCTATAAGAAAAAAACAGAAGCAGCTATATAGAAAAAGAAGAATACTACTTCATGAAATTCCAGGTGGTAAAAAGTAAGTAATAATAACTATTATTTAAGTAAGAAAATTGGAGTTTCATTAAAAGCTATAATTTATAAATTTCCATTATATATGATAATGTGACTTACCCTTATAAAAGAATCTGAAAGGAGTCATGAAATGTATGACCAGACTATTTTCCACAAGAGAAATGTACTAAGTTTTAAAGAATTTTCCAAGGCCATTAAGCTATTAACACAGGGCTAGAATTCCAGGGCTGGGTTCAAAAGACAATGTTTCTTTGCCTATATACTGTACAGAAATAATATGGTAAGAGAGCTATGAGAAAAATGAACAGGACAAGGTGACTCTCAATGGTAGTGGAGACAATGGACATGTATAAAAACATCCATCAAAAATCAAGGAATTTGAAAGAAGCTGCAGTGGACATCTAACGCTGCTAGGCTTCACTTCTCAGACTTCAGTTCTGCAGAACCTGATAAAGGTGGATGTAAAATGTAACACAGTCTAAAACTGTGTTTTTCAATGGGAGGTGGGGCCCTTGAACACATTAAGGTGAAGAAACAATCCTTGACTGGTGGTAGCTACTGGACCTGGTTAAAGGATCTGCGAAGCATACTTGTGGTTCTCAGACCTCATAGCACCAAAGTACTTTCTTCCTCTAAGTTAAGAAATAAGTTGTCTCATCCACTTTTTACAAGTCTTGGAATAGTCCTACCTGAAAGTGGAAAAGAACATACAGATTTGGGTGATTAAAGGCAAACTTAAGCACAACCTGTATAGCAAAACATGTAACTTTTGTATCTCTCAAGGTCAGTGAAATCCCCTCAGAGTTTACTTTGGAACCATGTACAGTGTTTGTAGAACTGTTGTCAGTGTCAGCCATCTGGATGAGTCACAGTGGACATCTAACTGGCCATTGCTTGACCAGTTTCTTCTCTGTGAAAGCTTGAGAGTATGTTTTCTTTCAGTGGTTTTTCCCAAATTTTCTGTTCAAGGAGATAATGGGGCTACAGGGGATTCATAGTGTGCCAAAGGAAGAGTCAGGTGGCACTTTTTTCCACCACAACATGCTCTGTTACTCTATTCCAAGGTGACAAAGTCAGAGGACAGGCTGAGCCCCAAGTCCTTTTACAAATGGACAGAAGTAACAGTGGTTAGGAAAGGCTCAAATTTCTGTGAAATTTCTGTTACGAGTTATTAGTTCACATGTTTCTCAGGAGCAAAGTCTACTGTAGCTAAGCAAGGTTTCAATGAGGTAAGTTTCAAGTGAGCTTAAAACTTGCCTGGGGACACAGGCAAGAAGGATTTCCTAATTACATGTTTTGTTAAATAGATCTTGCTTCAACTTGGTCTTAACCACCCAGCAGAAAAGTTTAACCATGAAGAATAAAAAGTAAAGCCAGATTAGTATGCTGAACTGGGCTCAAGTCAACAGCTTCTGACATTGCCAGTTCTGCTGATAGTCCACTACTAGTATGGAATATTGCTCTATATATACAACTACTTTCTCTTAGCTCAATGAGAAGCAATATTTGTACCAATAGTGTTTAGAAAAGTTATCATGTCTGCATCTTGTACTCTGAACAACTACTATGAAGACAACAATATGCATTGCATCAATTATTGTGGCTATCCTATTAACATGTTTTAAAACTGTCTCAATATTATTTCTTATTAAAAGAAATTTTTAAAAAGGATTTCCTCAAGCATGGTCTGGAGCAAACATATTGCCCGGTGACCAAGGAACTTACACTACCCTCGCCTTGGTGCTCCAGTCTGTCTGCCCAGAAAAATAAGCCCACACCCTTGGCTGAGAAAGACACGTGCTTTTAAAATTAGAAATATTATTATTATCACAGGTTTTCTTTTTATTATATATGGAAGTAGGCAACAAGTATGATTTAGCCCTTGGTTATAATAACCACAGTATATTACTTCAAATTTCATTTGAGAAGACCTGTAAAGTATCAAGATCTTGACCATTAGCTCAGTATAATAACCAGACATAAGTTTTACTATTTCCACTTTAAAAGAGGGGAGTTCTAGAGCCACACCAGTGGGCATGGGTCTCAGCCTGATGTAAATCCTAGTCCTCATCAGCTGCTCAGGGATGGAATGTGAGTAATTAGAAAAATAGCATAAATACATGAAAATGAGTAAATTTTTATTGAAAGAGGAAGATAAGTTAAATTTGAAAAATGAACAACATGAAGGATTTTTATGAGAAGAGAAATGGTACTTCTTTCATTATTAAATATATATTACAAAAATTGCTGGAAACAGAAACTACAATTTCTGGTAAAAGTGACACTGTTCATAATACTCTGAATACACTGGTTGATCATAAAGTACTTTTTTTAGATAGCAAAATGCCAGGTAACCTTAAAAGGGAACAAGAAAAATGCCATGGTAGGGGAAAACGTAGCTAAATAACAAAAAATCTAAACACATGAAAGTATAATACATCTATGATGATGACCAAAGAATATGAATGACACTGCTTAACACAGATGGAAGTCACATGAGAGCTAGAACAACCAATGTCCTAAGACTGCAGCATGATGGTACATGGGATTCATTAGTAGAAAATACCTATTAAAGTCAGGGAGTCCGAAAATGTTAAGAATGCTAAGAAAGGAATTCTAAAGTGTCTATATCAACCCCAAATTCAATTATGAAGATACAGAAATACAAGGATTTGTCTACGGCCACAGCACACTGAATGAGCCTGATCTTGTCTAATCTCAGAGGCTAAGCAGGGTCAAGCCAGGTTAATACTTGCATGGGAAATGCAAAGATTTGCCTAAATCATTAGCAATTTTTATGACTCTAGATTATCTCCAACATTGTTTCTCTATGATTGTGAGGCAGGCTAAAGAGAATTACTAAGTTTCAGAGAAGGAGAGAAAGTACTTAAATAGTCCGCAAGAATCTCAACAACAGAAGTACAAATGTTAATGGGACAACATGGAACAGGAAATAGAAGGCAGAGGACCCTGAAAGACATCGCTGATATATTCAGAGTATAAAGAAAGAAGAGGAAAGAGAATGTGAAATGAAATTCAGGAAAAAAGAAAACCAGAAATGATTATAAAAAAGACATATCTGATCAAATAATCTACAGCACCAAAATTCTATTTTAGAATAGAAAGGCAAAATATCTACTATACAAAATGAACAATAACAAGAAAAGTTGGCCTTATTACAAAAAAGTGAAGACATTCAAGCTTTGATAATGTGCTGTTAAGCAACTTATAAGAATAAATGTGAAAGCGTAGTTTTAGCGCTAAGAAACACATTTCAATATGTACAGCATTTTATAATGCAGAGAAGTTTAAAATAGATAAGTGAAAGTGCTTTTTTGGTTAAAAATTATTAAAATCTAAGTCAATGCTGTATTCTCAACTGCTAAATTGCACATATTTTCAAATGCCTTTGGATTTGGAGTGCTATTTTCATTGTATACACTCATGAACTTTCTTTCTTTTTTGTTGGGGGGGACCAAGGTTTGAACTCACAATCTTATGCTTGTCAGGCAGGCACTTGTGCCACAGAGCTATCTCCCCAGCCCTGAACTTTCTCTTCTTTGTCTGAACAACTGACATCAAACTGGCATTTTTGCTCAAGCTCCTAAAATCTTGAAGAATAAACCTCTCTTAGAGATGGGACTATGAGGAAGCTTGGAGAAGCACCGCCACCTACCCTGGCTCGGGCATCGACAAGGGCACCATTTCTTAGGAGGCACCGGACCACTTCCACCTGGCCTGCCCGGGCTGCCATGTGCAGGGCCGTCTCCCCACGCTGTGGGAAACAAAGATCATCCAGTCATCAATAAACTCAGTGCGTTAGACAGCACAGAATACAGGCATCCTTTTTTGTGAAATTCAGCAATATATCCAAGGATTTAAGAAATCTATAAGAAGGCATAATTATTTAGTCTGAAAGAAAAGTTTCTGCATCTTCTCCATCTTTACAAGAACAAAAGCAAATTTTTTGTCTTTCAAGTAGTGACAAATTCAGTAAACTTACCCAATGATCCAGGATAACCTATGGTTCAACTTCTTAACCCACCAAAACTGACACGGGCTTTCATGATGATGTTAGGTTTTATCCTGCAAACCTACAATCTATCATTGATCCCATTGCAACAAGAAATTTCAATTGCCAAAATTACAAGTCAACACATTCCAAAACATCATTATCACCTATGCCATACATCAATGATTTCTTCCCAGAATTTAATTTTACTTCAAAATAAAACTATTATTTTACATCTGATTTGTCTTTGTGTTGTGAATTTAGACAATAAATGTTCATTTTGGAAAGCTGATTTGTCTAGAAAGCACAGTGTTGACTGCTAATAAACATATGTGATGCTAGACAGTGATTTGGGAGAGTTACTGAGACAGCGAGGTAAGTGTGAACCATGGCATTCACTGAGGTCAGTGGCCCTGAACAGCACATGAGTCCTTCAGCATCTCCACACAGTACCTACTCCTAATGAAGCTAAAGGATGAGGGTTGGACACAAGGGAACCTGTCCCCTGGGGAGCCTGTTATGACAGCCCGGGGAGGATTCCATTTATTCAAATGATTTTACTGTTAGAAGGATGTACTTCAGTAAAAGTCATTACAGACTGCCATGCTGTACCTATTTAAGAACATAGGATTGATTTCAACCAGTATCACAGGCCACTGCAAAGCAACAAAAGTGATTTTAAATTTGGTTGTGGGCACTGGATATTCTGCACAAACTCCTGTGAATAATATCTTCTCCTTGGCACAATAAACCCTTAAATCTACAAAATTCAGGATGAACTTTAAAGTACCTCAGAGATCATCCCCCCACCACTCAAAGACCCATCGTCTTTGAAGTTATGAGAAAATGCTGTCAAATGATTGGACTGTGGAAGCATTAAACGCCATATCTGATCTCCTCCCTTCTAACGACCCTCTGGTGGCCTTATTCTCTGTTGATAGCATTTAATCTTGGTAGAGTAAATGTATCTGGAATATGCTGCTTTATAAAATGATCGATTATTGAAGTAGGAATATTTGTGTTCAGATTTTAAATATGTGGAAAGATTTTTCTTTAGATCATGGTTTCTAATTCCTTTCCTCTATCACTTAAAATGCATCTCTAAGTGGAGAAGCCTGAGAATGTCACACTACTCTACTTCAAACCTTCCTTTCCAGGTCTGATAAAATGTAGTGGTCTTACTAATTCTGGTAGAAATAAAGGTAGGAATGAATTTGCCTATGAGAAGTGAACACAAGCAGCCCCAGGAGTTCCTACTAAATGGGGAATTTACACATTCATTAGCCAAGCCTTATCAATGGGGAATTTTCAAAATCTAAAAATGTTTTAAGTACTATTATTGATATTTAGAAAATCTTTATTAAAATAAGCTACTCTTTATAATTTTTACACTTTTAAAATCCTTTAGATATAAATATCTAAAGTATTAAACTCTATATTCAAAGAAAAGTTGCATATACAAGCACATAGTCTGTCAACTATACAATGGTCTTGTCTAATTCTTATTAAATAACTCTGGAATGATGACCTTTATTGTAAATAATGCCCTTTTTATATTTACATTACCATTGTTTATACATGAGTATAATTAGAAAATGAAAGGCAGAGAACATTAACTTACTCAACTATTTCCATTTCTTAATGGCCATATTTTCTTAATCTTAAGTTAACGATTGGGGAAGATCTTTAAACATAAAGTGTGAGCTTTATCAGAAATCCACTGCTCTGTTGTAACACTAAGAGAAAATGGTAACATCTGGCACTGGACTTTTCATAGTCCTGAAAGGGCTTGCTTCCTTACTCCTGGCCTCGTCAATGAATCCTCTGGCTTGGGGTGGACTGTAGCCAGCAGTCAACTTTCCAAGTATCAGAGTGCACTTGTAAACTTTTTGAAAAGGGAACGTGATTGAGTGACCGGTCCACTTCACACTTGCAGTGACTTTTCAGACAAAAGCAAGACTGGCCAGAGAACAGGTATGCTCATGTCCAAAGCAAGTAGTCAACATCATGCTCCGGCCCTCTGATGAAAGCTGACTTGGCGGGCAGCTACACAGACTTCCACTTGGCTGCATCAAGTTGGAAAGCATTAAGCACAACAGACAGCATTACATTTAAAAGTGCAATTATTTCAGCCAACACACAAAGGCTCCAGGGGTGGGGTAACGGGGAGTCAGGAAATGACCAGCTCTGACACAGCAAGCATTGAAGGCTCATACAGCTTCCTGATCACCTTGCATGGAGTTTGGGTCCAGAAGCTATATCCTCCTGTTCTCAGAATATGCAAGTTCATGGGCGGTCCCTCTTAGAGAAAGCTAAATTCCCTCACATGTGTGATTAGTAGATTAGCAAATACTATTGCCTTAAGACTAATAAGCTATAACTAGGAACACATAAAGACAGGCTTTAAATTCTTTAATAATTTGATGTTTCAATTGTGGAATAAAAGGCTATTAAATAATATTTAAAATCACAAATTTAGTTCTATAATGGATTTTTTCTGGGTTATCAGAAGCTTCAGCAGTGTACCAAATACAAAGAAAAAAGAACATGAGAGGTAATATAAATAAAAAGTGAAATTAGACAATTTAAATAGAATGAGATACCAAACATCAACAACAATGGTCAACCCATTGCTTCTGTAACTATGATTCATGTTAATAATATGCACTATCATTTATTTAGAGTTATTTCTGCTTCCTATTTTTAAGTATCCCAGTACTATTCTGGTCCCTGAGCTTCTTATTCTGGCCTACACATTATCAAGGAAGTGCTGTTCGCGACCAAGAGGAAATTGATGCTAGCTGGTTTTCCATGACACAATAACCAAAGAAAATGAAGGAAATATAAATGAGAATTTTAAAAATCCTAATACAAATTAAGTAGAAGAATGCTGGGACATCCACTATCTCATAGCAGAAGGAAAACTGTCTGGAGGCCAGAGGTCATTTTGCAGGGTGTAACTGCTTCAGCCAAGACACTTCCACTATAGCCAACAAAACCGAATCAAAATTAAAAATCAAAGGAAGGTTAGATGTGGAAAATGCTGTGTGACTAAAAGTAGGCAGAACTTGAGAGCAAGTAGAAATCTTAATGCTCACCAATCTCTGGTTCATCCTTTTTTGTTTGTTTCCTTTGAATTTTTCAGCTAGGGTCTCAAATTGGTATTGTGGTACTGGGGATTGAACTCAGGCCCTTCACACTGAGCTCGAGCCTCCATTTTTGTATTTTATTTTATTTTGAAACAAGATCTTCTTAAATCACTAAGAGGCCCAGGCTGGGCTAGGACTTGTGATCCTCCACCTGCAGCATCCCAGAGTGCAAGGATTACAGCACGCACCATCACACCTGGTGCAAGTTGCTTTCAACTCAATGTGTAGCCCAGACTAGTCTCAAATTCATGATCTTGCTGTCTCCACCTCCCATACGCTGGGCTCATAGGTTTACTCCTCTATACCCTGCTTCTGTTTCATCTTTCATAATACTGGTCATGGAACTTATTTGATTCTTTAATGAATTTTACCCAGTGTCCTGAAATATTTTTGCAGTCAGTCATCTATGCATGTGCAAAGAATTTTTAAAAATGTATTTGTTTTAATAAATGCATTTGAGATGCAGGTTTAAATCACCCATACAAGGAAGATTAAAATGTCCCATTGAACAGCTTCTGTTCTCATTCCTAATACATTTCCTATCCTAGTGAATTCTTTTGGGCGAGGTTCTAGAAAGTACTTCATAATGTGTTATCATTTGAGAAGGCCCTTCTCAAAGCTGGGAGGTTGGCTTCGATGACAAACACACATGCCAACACATTGGCACACACCGCTCTCAGCTCCAAGGCATTCTCTCCCTGCGGTTATTCTGACCCCAGCCATACTCACAATGTTAGTGACATCTGGAGAGGCTCCGTTCTGCAGCAGAAGGAGGACAATGTTCAAGTGGCCCATGAAGGCAGCCACATGTATTGGTGTGAGGCCAGACTGCGAAACAAAGCGACAGCAGTTTTACTCCTCTGCACCGCGAAGCTTTGGGGCTTCTTCAGATAAATAAAACTTGAGTGAAGAGGGCAGAAGGTTGGCGAGAGGAAAGGGAGGAAGGAGTAAGAAAATGAATGCTTTGTGATGAGCTGAACAGTGTTCTACCTCTGTGATAGCTTGGATTGAAGCCCCATATTTCACCAGCAGTTCCATGACTTTGATGCGGTTTTTCTTGCAGGCAATGTGCAGTGGAGTAAAACCATTCTGTGCAAAAGACAATCGAGTTAGTCAAAAACATGCAGAAATGATTCTCACACAACTCCATGCTGGCACATTACAGGCAACCATGTTACAGTGTCACATCGTGTCACCACTTCTTCAAACCCTGCCAGTGTTGGAACTCAAAGGAAAGGCACTGGTGTGTTCCTGGGGGAGCTGATTTTGCTTCTGTGTGGAACTCTGTGTGCTTACCAAGAAAAACAGAGAAAGCAAATACCCAGGATGAATCTTCAGAGAATAAAAAGTGGAGGGACTACTGGATTTCAGATGCTCCGAGACATTTGAGGGTACACTGATTGGTCAGATGACTTGAAAATACACTGACAAAAAGCCAGAATCTGTATGATACAGGCCACTTCGAGAGCACAGGAACCGTCCAGCTGTCTTCAAAAGCTAAGAACACAGCCACATCTACAACAAAGATTTTAGCTTTGCTACCATTTTTTTTAAGCAGAAGTGTTTCAAATTAGGAGAAATCATCATTTATGCTGATATTTATATCCTAAAGGTATCATTTTATATGGAAAATTTCACAACATATTCTAATCAGATACATTTTTATAAAGAAGTAGAATATTTTTTCAAATATTTTTGAGAAAAGGATGGAGAATTTCTGGGATAACTCCAAAGAATGGTGGAGAAATCTATAAGGTGCTCTATAACCTTGCAAATAGGATAGATATCCAGGAACTGAAGAAATTATGTCGATGTTAAGCTCCATGCCTGATTATTATGCATTTGTCACTTTTCATTTAACTAATGATCCTTTGTTGAGTTATATCTATTCTTCCAGTTAACAATTTTGCATGTCCCAATGAAGACAGATAATTAGGCAATTTTTATATGTTAGTAGTTTTCAGAAAAGCTTTTAGTCTGACTTAAGCTCCTATTTACTTCTCATAGTGGAGTGATAATATAGTTTGCTCCACTTCTAATATTTATAAACTATATAATAAGCCAGGTAGAAACAGCCACAGGGACATATAGCATTTAAAGTATCTATAATTTTCAACTTGTGGTATTTTATAAGTTTATTATCCACCAATTAAGACTAACATATTCAACTCCCCATGAGAAAGTTAGCATTATCACCTATTTGTCCATGACCCTTAGTATATTTATGTCCCAGATAATTATTAAAATGGATTTCAATGGAAATTTTCGTATGAAAATATGTGATGATGTCCAGGATGTTTTCTCACAGATTTATTGAAGAAGAATTCTAACTGACATGAATCATGTAAACATACAAGAAAGGAGATTTTTTTTTTTTTAGCTTGAGAACTAGGAAACAAGTGGCATAAATAAGCAAAGCCCAATACTCCCAATGATTATTGTTAGAACATAAGTGAAATAGAGAAGATTTATTTGATGTTAGACTTCAGGGGACATAAAAGCTGCTCTGGAGCTGAGCCTTGCAGTTTTTACTTGAACAATTCCTGGGGCGGTTTCTATGAAATGCTTCCCAAAGCAATAATACAGCAGGGATCACTTTTCTATTAGCCATGCTTGGGAAGTCAGGCCAGTAAGGAAGCTCTCAAAGTGAGCTCAGCACAAGTTTCTAGTCCTTTTTTTCTTTTCTTTTTTTCTCTTTTCTTTCTTTCTTTCTGTTTATTGTTGTTGTTTGTTTTAAATGTATTTGGTACAGGGTCTCACTACGCAACTTGGACTTGTAGTGATCCTCCTGTTTTCAGCTGCCCCAGAGCTAAGATTACAGGCGTGTTCCACCACACCAAGTCTTGGCTGGCTCAGCATGTCAGAGACAGGCTGGTGAGGCATGTGGTGCTGGCGATCAAACCTTGGTCTCAGTGCTTGCCTAAGTAGGTGCTTAGTCTGCTGAGCTGTCTCACCAGCCCACAAGCTTCTATTTAATAGCTTTCACAGTCAAATAATATCATTATCTTAAAATCTATTTTTGGTGCTAGGGATGTATGTAGCTCAGTTGCACAAAGCCTACCTGCCTCACAGTGTGAGGTACTGAGTTCAATTCCTAGTATCAAAAAAAAAAAAAAAAAAAAGCAACTATTTTTCCCCAAAGAGATTAATATAATTCAACCTTCTCATAATTAGATTCTCACTGAATCTCATATCTAGAGGAATATAGAAGCAATTTTATAGCTCCCTGCTTTTCATGTTCTATTTTTCATATAAATTGCTCATCTGTCCACAGTTCTATATCTGTCCACAACTCTCTGATCTTGGAAATGTTAGTTCGATGTTCTCTTGCATCCACCCTTGCTCACTGTCATTTAATATCAAATAATGTAAGCATGATGTAGGCAGGAGCCTACCTCATGGGAAGTGCATAACAGTGACAAACAAGGCCAGATTAACTGCATTTCTATCACCCTGCTCTGCTGGCATAGGCGCCATTGCTCAGTCCCTGTGGATTTGCTCATTTGGGGCTGTATTGGGTTAAATGGATTAGGTCAGGTTTACCAGGGCTCTGGCGTTTGGATTAGCTCTCTTGTCCAGAAGGAGTTTGGTGACGCGGTAGTGACCACAGTGTGCAGCAACGTGGAGAGCTGTCAGGTAGTCCAGGGTGACATCGTCAACAGGGGCCTTGTGCTGCAGCAAGTGTTTCACACACTCCACGTGATCCCCCTGCGCAGCCATGTGGAGCGGGGACAACCCATTCTGCATAAAACAACACCAACATCACTTTTTTATTATTATTCCTTTCACATTCTAGGACAAGCAAAGTCAATATTTCATCTCTATTACCATTCATGGCAGGAAAAAGCTATGTTTCATTGGATTAAAAGCAGACTGAGGAAAAAGGACACAGAGAGAAAATTTAGATTTATAATTATATATCTCTTAGGTAAACTTAGATTAGTTGATGTTTTTCATTAATGAATATGTGTGGCAAATAAGGCGGATTTTATGATTATTAAATCAATATTTGATATATAGATACAAGTGATAGCTGATGCTAAATTATTTGTACCTGATTCTATATACAGAAGTCTACATTCATTTAATCTCTCTGTTGATATTCCTTTGCTTATGAAAAGAGGAAAGTTGGGTGAAGGAAGAACAAGTTGGTATATAGAAGAGAAAAGTAAAATTTGATCATCGCTAATCCATGAAATTTTGTGATCTCCCTTGCAAATAACTCTATAATTAGAAAGAGGAACAGAAGAGCTAAAAGAGAGTGAAGCTAGCGCGGACCATCGTCAGTCCCCTCACAACTTTTACTTGCGGAGATCAGCACCTGCTCCGGACAGCTCCACCCTTCATACTAGAAGGCACACCACCAAGGAAACGCAAGGCAGCGACCAGGGTTTTGGGACTTAGCAGGCTAAGGAAGGATCTCTCTCTTTAGTAAACACTAAGTAAACTTCAAAGACATACATGTGAAATCAAGAAATCAATTGAACTCTAAAAAAATATTTTCTTATTCAAGAGAGTGGATTACTGTTTTTTTTAATAACCAATCCAAGTATGGTCTCTATAAAAATGATCATGGACAAGTAAACAGTTTGGTAATCATTACAGCCAACGAAATAGAAGTTGTACTGAATAAAAGGCCAGAAAAACGCTCTCAGTTCAATATTCTCAAAAGGGAAGGTGAGTTCAAAGGTGAGAAAAAAACTAAAAATAAATACATTGAAAAAAATCATTAGCACACGTTTGCAGGCACACGCTTGCGCTCCCACGTGAGGTGCTGGCGCACGTGCAGAATGCGCTTGAATTCCCGCATCCCCTTTTCATCTCTCCCCTCCCTTTTTTCCCTCTCCCCTTCTTCCCCTGCCTCCGTCTCTGATCCCCTTCCCATTTTAGAAAGATTCATTTCCCCGCTTCCTATTATCTATCTTTTATTTTACTCTTTATTTCTACTTTGGGGATCTCGTAGAAAAGAATGTGTTATCTAGATTTTGTGTCTAGTTTATTTCACTTAACAAAATGGTCTCAAGAGGCATCCACTTTGCTACAAATGACTCATTTATCTTCCGTTATGTGGCACTTTGTGGATGGTAGAGTTACAATGACTTAACATTTTTCTTTGTTTCTGAAGTAATTTTCATTCATGATTACTGCATTCATGTTTAGGAGTCCATAAAATGAATCTAGAAAAGATAAAGGGGCTGATGAGGTGGTATCTCTGCACTGGAGGGAAGATAAGGTTGCAGAAAAGGAACAGGACTTGGGCCATAACGCTAAGTGAACATGAAATAGGCCTGACAGAAGAAGTTAGATATCAGGTGGTTTCTCTTACATGAAAACTCAAAGTATAAATAGTGGAAAATAAAACAGAGATGGTAGGAAATAGAGGGGTAGACTTGAAGACAGAGAAGGGATCTGGGGGATGGGACCTAAAATTGTTAAGATGTGGTTTATAATACATAGGTTTCCCTAAATGAATGGAATTAGTATGTGTTACAAACATATGCTAATTGTGTTTTTAATCTAGAACACATTTATTCTCTGCCTTGACAATGTTTGGGCAGAGAATAAAAACATATTATCACAGAAAGCCATCAATGCTGAGAAGAAAATGAAAGCACAGAATGTCCAAGGGGTTTGTGGCTGTGAATGCATTGTGTCTAAGGTGGCCACAAATGCCTGAGAAAGTGTGACGATGTGACAAACGTCAGTGGAAGGAAGGGCTGGGGAAAGGCAAGAGGGGCAGAAGACCAGTAAGCACAGAGTCAGGTTGGGACACACATGGCACCAAAGACAGCCATGGACAGTGAGGAGGGAAGGTGGCTTCAAGGAAAGAAATTAGGAGGCTGAATAAAAAGAGGAATTCAAAGAGGTTAGGGCCTTTGAGAGTCAGAGCTGCACTTGGCACTCTACTCAGAGACAAGGGTTCCTCAAAGGGTTAGGGCAATAGGACTCCCCTGGCTGTACTGTTAAAACTGACTGGGCTAGAGGCAAAAGAAGGAACACCAATTAGGGGCCTCTTACAACCTCTGGGCCTCTTCCAGATGCAGTGGTGACTTAGACTGAAGTGGTGGTCAGGAGACTGTTGTGAAGCTTCTGACTTAATGATGCATTCTGAAGGAAGAGGCAATAGGATAGGAAGAATGAGAACAAGATATGAAGAATTTGGTCTGGGAAACTGAAAGGCTGAGAAGGCTATCAACTTAGATAAGAAAGACTACAGGGGAATTAGGTTAAGGAGTGAAGAAAAATATCAGATGTTTAGTTTTGGATTTACTAAATTGGAGATGCTCAGTAGATCAGCAAACAGTAATGGTGAGTTGACAGAAACATATGGAATTCCAGAACCATGCACTGTGGGCCACCACTAGAATATGCACAGTTAAAGATGAAAATGCATAAGATTTCCTAGAAAGAATGGGTAAGACAGACAGACCGACAGACAGACAGACAGACAGACAGAGACAGAAAGACTGAGACAGAGACAGACAAGAAGACACAGAGTAAGCTGTGGAAGTTCTCTCCTTCAGAGACCTGAGAGATAAGGAGAAACTCACCGAGCTGATAGAAAAGTGGGAGCAGAAATAGAGAATGAAAGTCAGAAAATACAGTATTTAGAAGACAAGAGAAATGCTTTGTGAAGGGAGGAGTAAAATTTGTGCCAGATGATTGTAATAGGACAGACCTGTAGATGTATGGGCGCTGAATGGATATAAAAGTGGGAATCTGTGAAAATCGCTTTGCTTTGATTTTCTCAGTATTGTGGAAAGTGAAGCAAAGGAAAGAAGGCTACCAAGTTTAAAGGTAAAGTATGAATTTGTTAGGTAGCTGAGGAGCAAGAGCAAACAGACTTAGAAATTGCAGTTTGACTGGCAGGTGACATTATGGGTTGCCGTGAAGTTAGCAATTATGAATTTCAAGTGAGCTGTGTCACTACCGCTACATGCAGGGACATGAATGTAAACTGGATCTGATCAAAGTGAAATGAAGGGTGTGAGTATGAATATGCAAAAAGAGCAGCAAGAATGAAAAATTTATGCTGGGCAGTGGTGAGGACACAGGAGAATGAGAGACACTAAACTTGGGACTGAAAACCCCAGGACACTGAAGAGTGAGCTAAAATACAGAAGGGAGTGGTGGGGGAGCAGGAGGTTACCACACTGAGAGACCAGCGAGGGGAACCTGCTACTCTTGTTCAGATCATTAAAGTCATTGAGAATTTGAAGTGGTTGGTGGTGAAGGCTCAGTTTACTAAGCTAGAGTTGCTTTGGAAGAAAATAATGGGTGATTCAAAAGTTGTGATGGAGGGCTGGTGAGATGGCTCAGTGGTCTAAAGCACCTACTCACGCAAGCTTAGACAACTGCAAGGACCGCGGTTCAATCCCTAGCACCACATGCTATGCCAGCCCCACCCCCAGGACAGGCTGAGCTGGCCATAATGTAAATAAATAAAGTTTTAAAAAAAAAAAAAAAAAAGAGGACCTTTTTTTAAAAAAAAAAAAAAGAAGTTGTGATGGAGGCAGAGGGTGAACAGTCTGGTCCCAGGCACCTCTTCCATTCCCCAGCTAGGGGTCTTATCTCACTCCGTCCTAATTAGTTCACTTTGCTGCCCACAACTTGATTCTTTCTAACTACCTTTGGTGTAGCCTGCCCAGCAAATTCTAGACTGCTAAAGTGTAGAATTATTTTTTATTCATCTTGAAAGACTCTCTGTCCTGCTTGGCTCACTGTGTCTTCTCAGTCTATGTCAGCTAGATGCCTGCATGCAGGAATGAACGAATATGATTAGGTAGTCATGAATACTTAATACTGGATCTTTACATCTGAATGAGACTTGATTTTACAGGAAAAAAAAACATTAAAAATACCCCCTAGGTAATTAATGATATAATGATATCTTCATTAATGATATAATGATCACAGGTAAACTGCAGAGTTTGATGATTTGTGGAACTGCATATCTGCCCATCTTCCATTTGATGTGTGTTTTCTGTTGGTGTATCATGATTAATCTAAAATTGTACCCTCATTTAAATTTCTGTGTTTCTTCAACAGAAGTTTCTATAATTATCTCTGCATTACTGCCACAAAATATTGCATCTTATTTTATTTAAGACAAGGTGTTGCTTTGTAGCCCAGGCTGGCCTAAACCTCATGGAAATCTTGCTGCCTCAGCCTACTGAGTTTTGGAATTACAGGCATGTACCACCACACCCAGTCCTAAAATGTTGCATTATGAAAATAGATTTTAACAACATTCCCAGAATAGATGTAAGATTGACCATAATGTAGGTAATTTCTCTTGATATATTTCTTAGTGGAAGCTACCTTTTCATAAATGATGAGGAATGTGTGTCAAAATTAAGCTCATTCTTCACATATTTTAAATGTGTGGAATGGTAATTTCTAAGTGATTTGGATTAAATGGCCAATGAATAAATAATATAAAATTTAAAAATATGTGCTTGTTTCAGCTGACTTTCATTGGTTAATATCAATCCTATTTAGGGGTAGAAGAATTTCTAGCATACATTTCAACATTTAAAATCATGAACAATAAGGGAGAAAACAGAATGTCCTTTTCTAAATTTTGATTGTATTTATGTATTTATTTTTCTCTGTATTTAGGACAGGGTCTACAGGGTCTCACTGTGTAGATTGGGCTCATAATGATTCTTCTATTTCAGCCTCACAAGTGCTGAGATTATAGGCGTGCACCACCACACCCAGGCTCAATCACCCTCTCAGTGCACCCCATGGGAGGCCAGCACAGGGGATGGAACGTGGACTGCTGTCCTCTGCCTATGCAGGCACTCTAGTCCACTTGATTGTATTTAAAGATCCATGAGTTGTTGCATATTCCATTAAACAGTTCTAGGTGGTTAATGCCAACCTGCCTGTCATGATATTTTCTGTAAAGCGAAGACTAGATAATGAGGCTCTACATAGTAGTAATAAAGCTTTTAAACTACTCTTGATAATTATAACTTCCAACAAGCCAGTTGACCATGTCATGTGGTTGTTATCTATCTGAAAAAAGTTCTCCTTCATGCTTGAGCATAGTAATTAAAGGAGGAAAATGCTAGCTATATTATACTATAAAGAACAAAATGCTAGCTTAATGGCACTTGTAGGTGGTCAATCTTAACTTAAGCTTTCCATACCACTCTACTAATCCCCAGTGTAATCATCCAAAACTACTGTCAAGCAATTAATCACCATTAGTGTTGTTATGTATTTTAACAAGTACTGCCTGAAAGATAAAGACTGAACTAAAAGATTCCTCCTTTCTTGCTAAATGGGCTACTTTAAAAGAAAATTTTGTATGTTTGATACTTACAAAAATCTAGACTCATGGAATCTAAGAAATATTTATATATGCATTATAATATTTTTTTTTCAAGTTTTTGTCTGAAGGAAAAATAGCAGGAAAAAATATTGGAAGAACCTGAAGGTATTCAACACATCTTAATTGTTATAATTGTTCATTTTAATAATTTTAAAATGACTTGATTTACATTCATTTATTCTTTTCCCAGCACACAAATGTTGGGTGAGTATAGAATGTTTGAGAGTTCAACCTTGGCTCCCATGGCACCCACCTTAGTCCTCGCCAGTAGGGGTGCACCCCGTTCCAGCAGAAGCTCCACTACCTGGTCATGCCCACTTCGTGCAGCACAGTGAAGGGGCGTCAACCCATCCTGCCAAAAGAATGACAGCATTAGGCTTCAGCTCATGTCGAACTCTGTTTTTAAACCTAGACTGAAAATACTGGGGCTGCAATGGCGGGGTGTGGCTCTGGGAGAGAGGAAGAGGGAAGGGGAAGACAACAAAATGGTTAAGATGTGGTAAGCATATGCAGCAGTATCTTGAGATGAAGGCCTTATATGTCACCAAACATGTGCCACTTTTTTTAAAGCACTTTTCCTAAGTTTGACCCTGGTGACCCTGAAGGTCAATAATAGAACAACAACTATATAAATAACAATTGAAAGTGAAAACAAACAGAAAGATCCAGGCGTGGTGGCTCACACCTGCACTCGGGAGGCTGAGACAGGACGAAATGAAATATTTGTAGAACACTTAGCAGGGTGCACAGACCACTTATGTATTTGGCAATTGGCAGCTGTTTATTGTTATTACTTTAATTATTACATGCAATAACAGGCAGCAGGGATGTTCTCTCTTCCTGGCACATTGTTTTCGTTTGCCATCCTTTAATATTTTTGTGTATTTTTATTGCTCACATTTAATATGCATTGCAATATATTAAACATAATCTTCCTATGGTGTGTCTGCACATTTAAATAATAAATAAGTTTAAAAGCAAGAAAGAATAATGGCCTTAATAAAGCTCAAATTAATAAATTCATTTTAACTAGCTACAAAATTTTTGCTTTCACATTAAAATGAACTTTTTAGACAAAAGCAAAGGGCTCAGGGTAAAAATCTCAAAATTTTAGATTAGAATCTCAGGGAGAAGAAGGCCAGTGAGAACAAATTAGCTCAGTGATTACCAGAAAAGTGATGAAGAGTTGGGGAGAAGCTGTGGCTTGGATTTGGTTTTAATTACCCAAAAGCCTCTATAGACTTTCCTTTCTCTAGATAATAATCATCTCATAAAAGAGAAAAATAATGAGAGCTCAAGTCAAAGTTCTTGATCACATAGCTATTCTATATTCAGAGCACCACACCAGTGGCTCTCCTGACTGCTACAGGAAATTGATAAGTCTACAACAAAGGATAACAGTATTTATTTTAAAAATTCTCTATATAGGTCTACTATATTGTCCAAAATGAAGTCAAAACACATTAAACATTCTGCTGCTTTTAAATATATTTTAAGAGATAAAACTAAATTGTATCTCCTTACTTTAGTAATCACTTACTGTTATCCCAGAATTAGTCTCCTAGTGCCAGACCATTCATGGTTCTTTATTTTTTTTTTTTCTTGTTTCAGATCCTTTGTTTGTTTATTCATTCATTTTTATGGCCGGCTCAGCCCGCCCCAAGAGCAGGGTTGGCGCAGCATGTGGTGCTGGGAATCGAACTGCGGTCCCTGAAGCCGCCCAAGCCTTCCCAAGCAGGCACCTTAGACAACTGAGCCATCCTGCCGGGCCCGCCAATCATGGTTCTTGATTTTAGTGTTTACCTCTGACTTGATTTTGCCTTTGGCATAAGAGATATAGCTTTGCTAGCTCTAGCAAGGATGAAAACAATTGGGCAACGCTTTCAGAATCCTACCTGCTCCAAGATAAGGCAGTTTTTTCACTGATGGGAGGAAATACTCCACACCATTCAAAGCTGTGCCTGACCTGGCCTGTGTCCTGCAGTTTGCTCACACCATTACAGAGATCTGGTTTTGGGTGTCTCTTCCCAAGTCTGCATTTAGAGATATCATGTTGGTAGTTCCAACTTGACCACGGTGGAAAAATAAAGAAACTGTACATAGTGGAAATATTTATACCATGGAAATTGTCAAAGGCAAAAGCTACAAATCTATACTTTTTGGTTCTGTCTTGCTTTTGTGAAAATCCATTAATCTGCCTTTACCAGCACACTGCCCCCTTAATCCCTTGGGGACTACAGAGTCCAACTGCTGTGAATACAGAAACCTACCCTGCCTTGTCAACCACTGTATGCTGGAGTTCGTGCTCCAAATAAGAACTGAATAACTACCTGCTAAACAGCAAAGGAACAGAATGTCCCCATAAAGTACACAATTAGAAAAAAAAAGTTTATTTATTTATTTTTAGATTTTTAAAAATTTTATTTATTTATTTATTTATTTATTTATTTATTTATTTATTTATTTTTTCTTGTTTCAGAACCTTTGTTTGTTTATTCACTCATTTTTTATGGCTGACTCAGCCCACCCCAAGGGCAGGGCTGGCGCAGCATGTGGTGCCTGGGATTGAACCGCAGTCCCTGAAGCCGCCCAAGCTTTCCCAAGCAGGCGCTTTAGACCACTGAGCCATCCCGCCGGGCCCCTTATTTATTTTTTTTTAAAAAAGTTTTTTTAATCCTTGAATGAAATTCAGTTTATGTACCGTACATGGGGCTTCACTGGATGACACGTGGCCCACTGGCTCTTCCAGTGCTTAGTGCTCACTACTCATTGCTCAAGGACAACTTAGAAACAGCAGAACTAGCGTAGGAATCTATTTCTTTTCATTTCTTACGACTCTTTGTAGAAACACAATGCTTATTTACAGTTAGACTTTTAACCAAATATGCTAAGATTGATCTTTTTGGTACCAGGATCAAACTCAGGACCTTGCACTTGCCAGGCAAGTGCTTAAATAGCTGAGCTATCTCCCTGGCTTTTAACTGAATATGAAATGCATATAAATGCAAAAAAAAAAAAAAAAAAAAATCAGGGGTATCTTTTAAAGAACCAAAGAAATATAGAGATGATGATTAGTGATTTAAATAATGAATGGATTCTCTATATAAACATAAGAAATATGAATTTTTAAGACACTAGCCAACAAAAAAACAAAACCCTTTTGTATTTTTAAAGTGTTGTCTTCAGAGGCCAGTGAAATGGTTCAGCTGTAAAGTGCCTGCTTAGGAAAGTTTAGGCAACCAAAGGGACTGCGGTTTGATCACCGGCACCACATGCTGCACCAGCCCTACCACCAGGGTGGGCTGAGCTGGCCATAATAATAATAATAATTTTGAAAAGTGCTCTTTCTCCTGGTAATCTCAATTACTAGAAAATTCATAAAAACAAAAATGTCTGATTAAGGGACTATGACAGTAATGCATGTTAATAATGTAACATTATGCTATTAATTCTAGTAATGATACAAGCAATGTAGCCATGAGCAGAAAATCCTTCCTGTAAATTAGATGAAGAGGTAGGGAAAGCATGAAGCTTTGTGCATACTGTTCCAAATTCTACACCTCCACAGCATAGTGAGGGAAGGGGCATTCCAGCAAGACAAAGGAAAAAACCACATCAAGCTCTGATATGAAGATGCTAAACACAGCAGCAAAGATCTTGACAGATAAAGCAAGCCACTCCAGAACTCCCCCATGATAGGGAAAACTCCCACAGCCACTGTGGACCCAATGGCTTAGAACAATGAGATTTAAAATGCAATCTGTGATGAGGTCATCAATACTAGGATTTACAGTCTAGGACTAGTGTAGATTATAGACACTTCAGGATGAGAAGGTGCAGTAAATACGTCAGCAAGCCTCAAGATGTGCAAGGGGCGTAGACTTGATCCTCTTTGCTTGAGTTATGAGAGTATGGAATACCAGGATAAAACAAAGAGAAAATACTATAAGGTGCACCTTCTATCTAACATCATCCATGGATTTTTTATGCCACATATTCCAACATTTTTACATTATAAGACTGTTTCAAGTTTTGCTGAAGTCTGTGATTAAGCAAATCTTCTCCAGAGACCTGATCTTGAAACACTACCTGTAGATTAAAGCAAGTAACCACATATAATGTCATAAATATTTAAAAATTATGAGTAGCAAGGTATCTTCTCCTTTTATTTTTAAAAGCAAATAATATACTTAAGTGTTAATTTTTATAGAGCTATACTTGCTTAAATTCACAGAAGGTAAGTAACCTGTCAATACTATGCAGCTTAGAAAATGACAGAAGTAGAATGTGAAATCAGGCAGCCTTGAGAACCTTCACTTTCAACAACTGTACCCTGTTTCTTATATTATTCAGTGGTAATGCCTAAAAATTCAAAGCAATATTTTACTTAAGAAGTTTTAAATGAACAAATGAAACCATCTTCACCAAGATGACATAGGCAAAAGTTTTCTTTGTCTATAAGCATAATAGCAAATCTACTGAAGCCAGTACAAATATTACCCTGCATAAAAAATCACTTAGGAACCAAGTAGAAGTAAAAGATTTCTACCATGTATTTTATATGAAATTCATATTCTCATAGTCTAATATAAACTGATAAATTTGGGTTTTTGTATTGACAGCAAACCACAAGACAGCTGTGTAAGTCCAATCTTCGTTTTTTGTTCCCGGAAAACTAACAAGCTAAAACTTGAAAGACTGTCTCAGTCAGTGCAGGCCCTGCTTTCTGTTTCTGGGTGTTTATGAACAAGCACTAATTTTACTTTACAACACAAAATTTCCCATATTATACGAGACTGAAATCAAAGACAAGAAAGTGATGTCCTTGAAAAGATGTCACCTGTGTTTACTGACTAGCATTTGTTGCCTGGTGCCTGCTAAGAGGGTACAGAGCTGTCATAAGGTAGGAAACCAAAGAGCAGAGACACTCACCCTGGTCTTGGCGTCGATCTGACCACCCCGGTCCAGTAGGAGCTTCACCATGTTTGTGTTACCCCTTTTTGAAGCCACATGCAGAGGAGTGATTCCATTCTGCACAGGAGGAAAGACCAAAAATAGCAAGTTGGATGTGAGAGGGCAGGGTGGCAAAAGATGGCACAGAGTGGTTGTGATCCACATTGCATTTTTTTGCCTACAGTTTCTGTATTTTTTTTTTTATTTCTAAGGGTTACTCAAACTATAATGCAGTACTGTTACAGAATAAAAGCTGGAATGAAACTTCCTAAATTAGTCAATAACTACAATGTCTGTATTTGAATGTACACTTTATGGTCAAGGGACAAAGGGAGAATTATGTCATAAAAATAAAGCCTCAAATTCTACCTTCCACAGATCCCTAGTACAGTCTTTCTTTCTGTAAGACTCATTCACTTAAAAGACTTTGGGTTGAATGTTTTCTATGCTTAAAAATAGATTATAAATACACATAACAATAGCAAATGGAGCAATGGTTCTTAAAATTCTTCAGCATAATTCAGTAAAAAAAAAAAAAAATTGAAAATAGCCCAACATAGTTTCAGGTCAGAAGACATCTGAGGACAAAAATACTGCACATAGGAATGGTATTTACTTATTTTATTGGCTGTCCTGTGCCACTATTATAACAAGGATATGATCTGAATTTTTGTATCATAATTTCTTAATATTCAAATATTGCATTAACTGGCCCAACTATTGTTATGTGTATGAATTTTATAATCATTATGTAAATGAATTCTTTCCAATAAAAGTAAACCACTAACATACATGCTATCTTTTGACATATTTTAGTGAGATTCTTTAAATAAGTAAACTCTCAAATCATTAAACAAAAAAATTTCTTGTCAAATTATGTGCCCTTTTATCATTGTAAGTTATATCTATATATTTTGTGTTTAATGTGTTAACAGTGTTTTCACTGTTTATTGATTTGAAACTGATCTCATGATTTATGGCACATAACTGCTCAAGTTGATGCCAAAATTGACAACCTTTGAATGTACTGCAAAGGATATATGTGCCTGTGAGCTTATGACATTACTTTTGGTCTTCTAGGGTCATAAAGCTTGCCTATGATTTGCAGAAAAGAACATGGAAACATCTAACATCTTTAGGAAGAGCCAAGAAAGGAGGAAAGCAAAACTTTTAATAAAGTTGTTGCCTTTCATTAAAACTTTTTTAACACTCCCTTTGCTGCCGTCTAAAATGAGAAACCGTTGCCATCATACCCTGGCTGTGAAGTCTACAGCAGCTCCGCGGTTTAGGAGAAGAGTAGCCACGTTGACGTTTCCATAGTGCGCAGCTATGTGCAAAGGGGTGAAGCCGCTCTACAGGAGCAAGGAAATGACAGTTAACGCGGTGTCGCATCTCTTCCACCACTGGATTAATGCGGAAAATCACATTACGGTAACAGGTAACTGATAACAGGATAGCAACACAATTACAATCACAAATACTTTAATAAGATTCTTTACATCTTAGTGTTACAAGGAGGTAGTTATGCGAAGAGGAAAAAAAATCTATATATATTGGCAATAATTATTTTTCATTACCACAATTCTTCATCTGTTTGGGGTTTATTTATATAAAATCATATGTCTTGAGTTGGTTTGCCATATTGGAGAAAAAGAAAATACAGCTAAAGAACATAAGGCTTTAGCCATAATGTCAACATAATTATGAATAAAAATATTTTTCAAAGAAAGATTCAAAATCAATGTTTATGGTCTTCTTTTTTAAAAAAAAAAAAAAAAAAAAAGAGTACTGATTGATGTGTTGATTTTCAGGATCTTTGGTCCTGAAAACACTATGAAAAATTAACAAAGGATACAAAGTTAATTTAACATCCTATAATGTCATAAAGTTTCTTTTCCCTTCCATAGCTTGTTAGTCAGACTGTTTTATAATGAAAAAGCAACTCAAAAAAATAAATGTATCTTGTGCAATATGAACATTAGATAAAGAAAAAGTTCAGTTATTCTACTCTTGCTTGAATGATAAAATTTTCTTAAATGAAATTAAAAGTGATTAGATCAAGCAGTTCAAATTAATTATATGGACATTAAAGGACTGTTTACTCTCAAAACTTTTTTGAGATCTGAAAATCTTTAGTGAAGAAAATATCCTTCATTTTTTTCTCTTAAAACCAAAGAAATTTTTGTTATTTTCACAATAGCTATGAAGTGTTCATTAATCCTATCTTATTCAGAGAGGATGGGAAAAGTAGGGAGTCTTAATTACCTCTCAATTCCTATAGATTTCAAGTTATTTTCTATTCCATTTTATAAGAGATGAGCTTCAATGTGTAGCATTTTTTTTACAAAAGCATTTTCTAAAGTATTGTCATTGTTCTTTTGTTAGCTTGATATATAGCTAAGTAAGCCTTCAGAGAACATACGTAATGGAAATTTTTGTGTGTGTGCTCTTAGGAACATTAGCTATAAAAATTTCTGATGGCAGAAAAGTAAGACACAAGTTTTAAAAAGTCACTATCAAGCAAATCCTGCAACTGTGGTCAAGATATTTTTAACTGGTATCTAGAAGAGGCCAAATGTTGAAATAGACCAATCAGTCTACAACTTATTATTTTACAAAATGTCAAATGTGTATACTTCAGGACACAACCAACTGAAGCTTTTTATTTCTTTTAATAATTCCTTTCATTCATATATATCCTGAATGTGTACTTATTATACCAACACTAGCTTAATTTCAGGAGAAAACAATTCTGATTTCTGGTGAATCATTTCTAAATTATTCAAGTATAATAATGATACTTTTGTCATTTGTAAAATTAAACTGATTATCTGACATGGCCTCACTGACCCTCCATGGTCATCCCTCTGGCTTTGAAACTTGGGTCAACACTTGACTGGTTTAAGTCTACTCTAAGGATTCTTCCATTTTTCTTATTTACAAAAATAAGCTAATTTATTATCTGACACACCATTATGGACCATCCTTGATGATACCTGAGACTGTGACTCTTAGGTCAACAGCAGGCTGGACAAATGCTTTCTGAGGACTTTTCCCTAATTAATAGTGAGGCCAGAGGCAGGGTATGCCCTTCCCTGGATTATAGACAAAAGCTTTCCAATGATACCCCACTGTCCTCAGACAGATATTTTTCAGTCCATCTGAATCCTTCTCAGTAACAGCCTTCTATGACAAGCCTTATTGCCTTAAAAAGTGTGCTGTGAACAATAGCCAAGGAGCACCCCCAAAATTAAAGATATTAAACCAGTAATAAAAATCAATTTATATGGTCCCAGTATGCCTTGGACAATTTCACCAAACTTGTGTTGCAACTTTCTAGGTTCTGTGCATAGATATGAACTTAGTGACAGATAATTCTAATACGTTATCATCTCAGCAGATGTGTTCAAGAAGATAATAATTACAGAAATACATCACTCTCTGTGAATCCTAAGCACAAATGCTCAAAGCTCCACAGTTCCACAAGTCTGCATGGTGGTGATCAAATAAGAACCCCCTCGTCAATCCCAGAGTAGCGGTGAACACCTGTAATCTCAGCACTCTGGGAGATTGAAGCAGGAGGACAGCAAGTTCCAGCCTACCCTGGGAAACATAGTAATTTACACTGACCCTCTCTCAAACTAAACTAAACTAAACTAAACTAAACTAAACTAAACTAAACTAAACTACTAAACTAAAGTAAACTAAACTAAACTGGCTGGGGTAAAGCTTAGTTTAAAGGTTTAATTCACAGTGCTGCAAATAAGAATTTTTTTAAAAATTCGTCATTGAAGCAAAAATCTATCTATGTGATGGTCACTTTCTTTCTTTCTTTCTTTCTTTCTTTCTTTCTTTCTTTTTTAAAGTTCTGGTCTTTATTTCTTAAGATAAAAATTCACTGACATGAAGTCATTTAAGAATCTCTGGGATTTCTCTGTTATCCACAATGAGAGTATGAATAATCCCTTCTTTCCGCTTCCCACTACTGACAGCCTTTATATAAGAGTCATGGTTCCCAACGTTGAAATGTGTTTCAGTTCCATCATCTACAAACTCACCCGCTGTCTCCATTTTTTTACCATTGCACCATACGTCCATCGTGTCTTTTTCTAAAACAACTCTAAAGTCCTCACCATCCAAGTTCATTACCCATGTATTGGTAGTTTTTGATCTATTTTCCATATACTTCTTCAGGCTTTTCCCATTAATTTCTAGAGTATAC
>PVJA010013711.1:29078-49024 GCA_004027025.1 Myocastor coypus | reverse complement strand
CCTCCTCCTCCTCCTCCTCCTCCTCCTCCTCTATGCAGGCTCTCACTACACAGCCAATATTGGTAGTGATCCTCCTGACGTGTGCCTCCTTAGTGCTGGGATTACAGACACGCGCCACTGAGCCCAGACTTCCATCACTGGCTCAGCACACCCGAGGGCCGGGAAGGCACAGCATGCTGGGCCAGGGATCAACCCCTGGTCCCTGTTTTTACCTAAGCAGGCGCTTAGTGCACTGAGATATACCGCTGGCCCTGAGAACTGAATCTTCTTATGGCATTTGGTTCCAGAAGGCAAGAAAATGAGACCATTTTTGTTTTCATCTATTCACCCACCCTAAATAAGGTATGCAAATTCAATGCCCTTATTTTAATATTGACTAAGCTGAGACTCAGAGAAGTGTGCAGTATCTCAGGTGAGAACCTGGCTGTGCATCTTGCTGCTCTGTGTAGCCGATGGTGAACTCTCTCTTCTTACTTGGAGCACTGGCTCTGCTCTTGGCTTTCAGCAGGGTAACAGCCTCCACAGGTCATCTCAAGGTGAGTGATCATGAAGCCATCGATGCTAAGTTCAGAGATAAAAGTAACCTATTCATGGGGAAACTTTCTAAAGCCATTTTACAGATTCTTTCAGTACACTGAACGTATTCAGCACCTCTTTCTCTCAATGACAGGATAGATTTAAAACGTTGCCTCTGGCTTCCTTTCTTCTTTCTACCTCATCTTTCAAATGATCTTATGACTTAATAGTACATATCAACAATTTCCAGCTATTTTATTTTGGATCAAGTACGCATACAGTTAAAAACAAGCAACACTTCTACTTGAAGAAGTAAAATGTGTTTAATGTAGAGATCTCTGAATGTCTTATATATTTCAAATACATCTAAGACTTTCTGAAAACTATCATAGGTGACACATTCTTTATCAAAATTTGAAAAAAAACATTTTTCATTGTTTCGTTTTCTGAATTATCTCCTTTTTTAACTTTATGTATTTATTTATGCTAAGGCCAGCTCAGCCTGCCCTGGGGGTGGGGCTGGTACAGCATGTGATGCTGGGGATCTAACCACAATCCCGGTAGTTGCCTAAGCTTGTCTAAGCAGGTGTTCTAGACCACTGAGCTCTCTCAACAGCCCTTGTTTTATTTTCTGATACTATATTTTTCATACTTTTTATTTTTTATTATACATATATTAAAGTAGAAAAGCTAGAGTTCCCTTTCAGAATCATTTCTTGCCTCGAAGACCAAACTTTTGGTTCCCTGATGAACATTCATCTACGAATTTCTTCATCAACTCAATTTTTATAGCATAGCACTGAGGTTATTCTTTTCTGTGAGGGCGAACATCAGTGGTGAGCATCTATTACAGTTCACACTTCTCACTATCTGAGCCTCATTATGGGAGCGTACTTGGCCTGGTCGTGGTTCCCCTGGCTCTCCAAGCCAATATTATGAATGCATGCAACTTGAAATGAAAGCTAGGGACATTTATGATGTAACATTTATTTTTTGGTTCCCTTTAGGTATCTTTGGTGTCAAAAGAATATAACAACCATTGTTGAATTCCTTTTATTTTGTTTAGTGAAATTTAGCATCATTTCTAATTTTTGTTTACTATTATTTTTAATTATCTTTAGAAAAGATTATTTCCTGGTGAGATAAATTGGCAGGCTAAACACCTACCTGGCCAGCACAAGCACCTGAGTTCAATTTCCAATACCACATGCCTTGCTAGTCTTGGTAGCCAGAACGCGTCAAGCCGGCCACCGAAAATAGACCATGTTGCTGCACAACTGTGATCCCAGTGCTGAGATAGAAGGATCACTATGAGTCTGAGATGCATAGTGAAATCCTGTGCTAAATAAATAAATAAGTGAAAGGTTAAACAAAAACTTAAAAAGGAATATTGAACTACAGAAGAACAGGGGCAGGGAGAGCTTATGAACATGGTGGATTTATTCATTACGTTGAAGAAATACTTAAAATGCTTAATAAATTTCATGTTAAAATAAATACAAAAAATCTTTTCTCTGATTAATATTCTGTGTATTGTTGCAGAAATTTCTTTCCTCAGTCTGTTTACTTTTATATAAATCTATATGTGTATATGTGTGTGAATGTGATTTTGTGTTTATAATTTATGAATTATGAGTATGCTAACATATATAATTTTTACTACTAAATGATTTGTGTTCAATTTATTTTCATTTACTTACAACTATGTTATTCTATTTAGTAATAGTTCATCTGTGCAGCACTTATTACTGTTCTCTTCCAGTTCTTTCCCCCAGATGCTTTTCTTTATACATAATACTCAGAAGAACATCTGAGAATATAAACTCTGGCTTCCACCACTACTTTTCTAACAGTGGTCCTAAGGACATAAAAATAAGAAGGCAATTCAACTGAATACTTTAAGGGACAAATAAAGATGACTATACAGTTTAAAATGACAGCAGGCTGCACGCTATACTCCCAGGAAATAATTACCTAAGAATTCTTATCCCCTCCTTGTCAACAAAGATGTTTATGTTGAATATAAGGCATGATGAAAAACAGGAGAACAAGTCTTTATGTTTCAATCGCCATGCTTTCTTAACTTTCACTACATAAGTTCAGGAAGTGAAATGCAAGATATTAAATCTCAGACCACTAATACTGCTTTTCAGAGAAGAGTTAAAAATTCTCTGTGTTTTACTGTAGAAATATCTTTCATAAATGTCAGTGAGCTTGCCTTTTGATTGCAATTCCTCAAGATTCCTGATAAATGTTCTAGTCTTATTTTAGATACATCTAATCAAGAGGTTTTATATGTAATATAAATACCTAAGATTGACCAGAATATATTAAATCATGTACATGAAATCAAACTTCGTAAGTTATAGCCACATAATCACTGATTTATTAAGATATGTCAGCCACTAATAGTAGCAATTAATAATTTATGCTAAGTAAATTTTAATCATATTTCTTTAAAATTATTATTAAGGAAAATGAACAGGAATAGGCATGATGAACTAGTTTCTAACTAGAAATGACTCAAATGTGTTTAATACATTGAGATTTTATTCAAAATCACATCTATGTTCATTAACTAAGAAAATATATATTTTAAACATTTTTGGTCTTACTGAAAAAAGAAAAAAAATGTAAAACTTTGTTCTAGTGAGATTATGTTGAATTTCTTTTCCTTTGTCTGTAATGGTAAAAGACATAATGAGGTTAACAAGTGTCATTAAAGTAACCATTCTTCTTCAGAAAATAAAGATAATTATCGTTGCTTTTTAGCAATGCGGTATCAGTTTGAAGAAGAAATATGTTGTGATAATGTGTAAAGTAATAGCTTCTACTAACCGGTTATTAGTTAATATATTATTACTGTGTGATAAATTTATATATATACATATATATATATATATATTTCACTGTAAGAAAAATATTTTAATCTCAATGAAATATATTTATTATCCCTCTCTTATACTCATAAAACTAGAAAATGTTTAAAAACTATGAAGTTCTGACTGATGACAAGTTATTTTGCATTTCTATAACAGGATCTAATTTAAAATTCCTACTTTATAAAATTTTAAATTTTAATGAGATTGATTATAAATAATATATTCTTCAGCATGTTGAGCTGAGGAAATTCAAGCTTAATATATTTCCTAGAAAGCATACATTATTCACCTCTAGGAATCTGTGAAAAATTAGAGAATGTGTATCATGATTTAGGCATAAGATCCAAATTGGTATGACTCATTCATTTTTAATTGTATGTTTACCCAGTTCAAAATATTACTAGTAAAAATATAGATGAATCATGTTCCACATTTTCATCTGTGAAAGGCAATTTGGAACATGAAGTAAAATGACTAAGATGGCAAAGGAATCACAAAGTGATCTCCAATAGAGTTACACAAATAGGTACCGAAAACATATAAGGGACCTCTAATATATGGTTTATATGGGTTTTAATATTAGAATGAACAGAACATACATAGGAGGAATTGTGGGAAATGTGCAGGAATTTAGGTTACTCTAAATTCTCTATCCATAAAAATATTAATTTTCTCCCTCTTCTCAATCATAACCATCTCTTCTACAATTTTGATCAATTGTGCGGAAACACATAAGATTGACAGTAATTGAAATATAGCATTAGGTCTTTTTAATTACACAAGGAAAAAAATCAGACTGCGCTTGAGTAATATGCAAAAATGGTCCAATTCAAACCATAAAACATAGACAGGTATCAATGATTTTGGTTACAATTTGACCAAGTAAAATCATTAATTAGTTGGTTATCATTAAAGAGCACATGCAGAAGTAAGATAAACGAGTTTTGAGTATATAGACCATGGGATAATGAGTAAAAAAATGCATAGTAAAGAGGTATATAACTGACCATAAATGTCTTTGTTATATGGTAATATGCAAATAAAAGCCATCTTCATTTATTATATAATCGACCTGATATCAAAGGTATCCTGAGTATACATGATTGTATAAAACAGCATAGGAAAATTATTTTAACTTGGTTCCATTAAAACGTGCGTTTTTTTTTTTGTTTGTTTGTTTGTTTTGTTTTGTTTTTGGTGTGTGTGTATTTGGTATTGGGTCTATAGGGTGTTCACAGTCTCACTATGCAGATCGGACTCATAGTGATCTTCATTGTGTCTCACCCTTCCCAATTCTGTAATTACATTCCAGGGCCAGCACAGCATGTAGTACTTGGGATCAAATCCAGGATTTTGCTCTTTCCAGGCAGGTTCTCAGACCACTAAGTTAACTCTGTAGCCCCTCAAATAATGTATTAACTGTAAAACTTCTATTATGTTAATAATAGCACACTTATGGATTCCTCAAAAAGCTACAAGACCATTATAATCAAAATACTTATTGGCACATTGTAAGGCATATATATATATATATATATATATATATATATATATAACAGGATGATGCCTGGAAATAAATCTGTCCAAAGTGGATGAATTTCACACAACCATTCTTTAGAGAATGAAGTCAAATTTTAAGAAAATCAATTGACGCTTCCAATTATGTAGTGATCTAATAAGGGAAATCTAAATTTTGGTGTTTGAGAATTCTTATGTCAGTGGCATAATGATAAAGAATACACAAAATCATGATTGGGTTAGCTTTAGGGAAGAAAGAACATGTCGCAAGGACTGCAGCGACTTCACCTCTGCTGACGGGTGCCAGCATGCGCTCCTGCACAGCACGCTCCTTGTGCAGGAGGACTGCTTTGGGTAAAAACTCGCGACAAACAGCAGATTCAAAAAGGTATGCTTCCTTCCTGCAGACAGAAGACTAAAACTTGTTTATGAAATATTCCTTTAGCTCAACCAGGAAAAGAGAAACATTTCTAGTCAAGCAAATATAGCCAAAAAAAAAAAAAAAAAAAAAAAAAACACTTAAAAGAATTCTTATTTTCCAGTTAATGGCCTGTTGTCATTTAATTAGTTTTCTACACTTTCTTCTCTTTATTCAGACTAGTACAAAATCATCTTTATTTGGCTTCTGCCTTGAATTGAATTTTCATTTTCTTACTAGGGATTTTATGTCACATAAAATCTGTGTGATCCTCCCTGTTAATTTACGTTAATTTAATTCTGAGATCCAGTTGCATGACTTAAGAGAATAATATCAACATTATCTGTCAATCATCAACTTTACCTGAACAGCACATACACTGCTAGTTCAGGTATGATTTACCTGTCAAGTGTATAAACCTTTCCATTTTGAAAAGCTTTCTCTGTCTGCCCTGGATCATCTCATAGCATTGTACCATTACTTCAGTTTCCTCTAAATTTCCATGCTAAGAGAGAATAACAAAATTGGCAAGGCTTGAGCAAAGTGAGTATTGTTGTAGGTGTGAGACTCACAGTTGAATATGTACACAGCTGAGCACTTTTAGGCCCCTATTAGAAAACTGGTGATGGAACCTCGCAAATGATAATCACATTCTAGAGTTCAACCTCATCTGTGTCAGTACAGCTGGATGAAATTATGGCTTCCCTCATTTTTGCTCCCATGGTCATTTCAAGGGTCATGAAAATTTTTACTAAAACATTAATACTAGTATAATGCAAATAGTTTTAGAATATTACATAGTAAAATGAAAACATTAGAAAAATAAGAAATTTCACTAAACCCAATAATAGAAATTCAAGAATGATTGCTGCATTACATAACACTATCATTTAATCAGTGGTTTAAGTTGCCAGATATAAACATGAAATATTGGTTTAAAAAGTCATACAAAAGAATAAGAACAGAAAAGTATAAGAATTTAATAGAAAAAACAAGACTAAAAATAAAAATGAATTAAGCATTAATTGCTCTTTTTGAAAGCCCAGCAGAGATTGGCAGTACAATTATCCAAATTATCAATATTTTATTATTTTTTCTCCTTCCATTTTTCACTCCCCATAGAACAGATTTTTCCCCTTTCACTAACCTTGCTAGACACCTTGAATGATGGTATCAGTATTTTAGCTTTGTATCATCTATTTACTTGTATCATGCTTAGCTATCCACACGCATCAGATAGTCTAAGTGCCTGGCATTAAAATCCAAGTGAAACCCCATATGCTGCTACCAAGGAAGCTTTTAAGGAGTGAGACTGTATGAGGCTCTGCCCATAGGAACCTGACATGTGCCCTCAGGGCTTACAGTGGAACTGATTTCCTCTTTCTAAATTGCAAGGACGCAAGTCTCACCCTTGGTACCTTGTGAAGAGGTGGCAGGCGATGCACCATCTGTGAGGCAGAGCACAAGCCCTCACCAGACACCAACTCTCCTGGCAAGTTGATTTTCTAGCTCCCTGAGCTACAAGGAAAAGCAAACAAACAAAATACTCTCCCATATTACTTACCTAATTTAAGGCATTTTGTTGTAACAGTAAAAATGGACCAGGATAATGAGACTTATTATGTCTGATTGTTATATGAGCACATTTTGCAAAATTTATAGCTCATTCTATTTTGAACTCTTGGGAAATTACTATGAAGTTGAAAAGGAAAGCAGTTCTTTATAGTTATGGAATCCCCTTTCATTGTTTGTTATATTTTGGTTACTTTGTTATGTATGCACGAATATATACATGAATATACGTCTTCCCGTTTGATAAACTGGATTTGACATTAACAGCTCTTGCTTTTAAAATGTGCTGTGTATATCCATAAAAGACAAGGAAGATCTGATTAACAGTAGTTTTGAATATGTGAAAGTCTAAGTTCTGAAGCTGGTTCTCCTTCCAAGGAAGATATTTAAGAGGCCAACAGAAAAGGTACCTTCGTGTTTCTTGCAAGTGGGCCCATCTTGGAGTGAGACACAACTGCTGAACTGTGGGATGGAAAAATGATTGCTCTGCAAGCGCAGACCAGGAAAGCAGAAGAGCACAGACATGCAGGCGAGCCTCAGACGTGGCAGAGCAAAAGTGGGCTATGTGGGGACCAAAGGACACCAAGGCATCCTCCAACAACAGAGGCAGATCCTCCCAATTTCTACACTAGAAGAAGCAGGGACCACTGACTCCAAAGTTAGAAACTAGGAACAATGTAACAATGATTATATTTAAAACACATGATCTTTGCTTTCAAAATAGGAGGGTTTGATTTAAAGTTGACTAATGAAAAGGACTTAGATTGAAAATTCAACAGATTTATTCAAAAAAGGAGGAAAACATGATGAACATAGAGTTAACAAAAATTAGAAAATGAAAGTAACAAATCTATTTTTAATCTCACTGGTGAAATATTTTTTAATTATCTTGAGTATCAGCTCAAAAAATACATCAATTATATAATAAGCAAATACAAGAATATTATTTTATTGTATTAATGACTTTTAAGCTTAAGGAGAATAAAAAAATAGTACATAATTTATCAATCTACATGTCAAAGGTCCAGGGTAATAGCTCAGTAAAATAAGCACTTTCCTGGCAAGCTCATGGTCCTGAGTTAAATTCCCAGCACTACAACCCTCCCCCCGCAAAAAAAAAAAAAAATTCTGTATCAAGACTTTGTATACTTTTCATGATTTGTTAAGAAAGAAAAGATTTTCATATTGCTTTATGTCTCAGAATACTTATGAAAGTCAATGAGAGGTAAGTGTCCAAACATATGCGTGATACAGAGTAAAATTTTGAATATCATTTTAAGGTTTGGATATGCTAGAGACATATCAGTAGAGATAGATTTCTGGGTTCTTTTCACAATATGTCATTAGTGAAGGTGTTAAAAGTCTTGCTTACCAAAAAAAATCCATTTATCTAATTAATGCATGAAATTCCATTTGCTACAATCATTCTGAATACTCAAGACCACCTATCTATTGAAGAACCCACTTGAAAGGCAGCTATATTATTTTGGGGAACAGAATGGTAAGCCATCAATGCTGTCGTTTGTATTAACAAACTTTTCTTTGGCGACACAGGGCATGTGGAAATAGCTAGTAGGGCAGATGTGTATTTAAAGGGCATTACCAGAAAGGCAGGATTTCATATTAATTACCATGAAGGATCAGCTCGGAGAAATTGGAGCCAGCCGGGGAAACGCAATGGAAAGAATAGTTATCACGGAAGTGATGAACTGGGAAAAGATGAGCAAACAAATATCCAGCGACTGTTTGTGTGGCCCAGGATTCAATCTATCCCATTTATCAGTCCGTTTGAGCCTTGGTTGTATGAGCATCAGTTTAAATTGTACTATTTTGCATAGACTGATGCACAGGGCTAATGTTGGATCCCTCACCTGCAGCAACAGAAATCGCATATTTATCCTTTAATTGGCATAGAGGCCATGCACATAGAGCAGGGCTTGTGTATCTTTTGTGGACGGTGCGAACACTTAAAAAGTACATTTGTTTACTCTGGTTCCCTACATCTTCCTCCCAGTACACTGATTATCAAGAAGCTCAACATTATGAAGAATTTGGAATAATTTTCATCAATATTACTTCAAATTGCAACTGAGCAGGTGTGATCTACAAACGCATGAAAGGTTATGCCAGAAAATATAATTAACTCCCTGTTTACTAGTTTGTGCTTTTACCAACAATTAGAAATCAATAAACATATTTGGAAAGTTTTAAACCAGTGATGAAGAAAAGCAAGTCTATGAAGCTGTTGTGGTTTAGAACCAGAGTGTGTACCCCATCCTGTGCTGAGGTGCAGCTTTGGAGGGGGACTGGGCCACATCATTGTGCTAACCCCTTCATGAGTTCAGGGCTAGGTGCAGAAGTGGGGCTGCACTGAGGAGGATTCTCTGGTGCCTTCCTTCTCTTTGCCTCTGGCTCCCATGCAAAGAGCATCTGACCTGCACAGAGGCCCTGGACCAGGCCATTTTTGCTTTGCCACCAACCAAAGCAGGGGGTGACATTGTGAGCTAAGTGAATTTGTGTAAGCTGCAAGTGTCAGGTGTTGCATTTTGGGAATGGGAAAAGAACTAGAGAGAAATGAAACTACTTGAGACATTTAATACATTAAAGTCCAGAATGGAAATATAAAATTTCTGCCTACAAAGGAAATGTTTCTTATGGGCTCCTATCTTTAGTATCATAAATTGATTAAGTTGAATCCCCTTGTAATATTCTAGAAATAAATTATACATTTGTATTATTGAGCTGGAAAGGAAAACTTAAATGCTCCCCTGAATTTTTAAGTGAAAATAATTATGTTTGTGTGCGTCTAAGTGATAAATATAGTGACCTTTATAGAAATAGAAAACAAGGGCTGTGCCATGGCTCAGTGGCATAAACACCTGCCTGGCAAGTGCAGCCTCCTGAAGTCGATATCCGGTATTGAAAAAAAAAATTCTGTGTAGAAATAGAAATCCAATGATAAATCTCAACATGGTATATAAATACATATATAAATGCATATCCACATGTTTTATACACAATATATATATATATATATATATATATATATATATACACACACACACACACACATAAACATATATATGTAACATAAATACACATGCACAATTACTGACCTAAAACAGTTTAATTTAATATTTTTTACATGATAAGGGTGCAAAGGGATAAACATTTAGGAGTAATCCAACTTAAATTTTGATCCTTGGCTCAGGCAATCAGCACACGGACCTGTTCTCTCGCCTGGTGTGGGCCCGCCCCCTACAGTGACCTCTACCCGCGTTCTGCCATGGGACCAAGAGGATGTGCTGCCAGTGCTCTGCACGCTACTGTGCAGTCAGCTTTTTAGAAGTTCGAGTGTTTAACACATTACATGAGATACCAAACACTTTCCATCGAAATCAGCTTTGTGTCTGGTAACTGTCTAATTTAGATTAAGATATGCAAGGATAAAATATGGCTTCCTATAAACTAAAAACATTAAATCCATTTTTGACTTGACTATATTTCAAATATTAAATAATGTAATACCATCATACATTGAGAAATATACCCACAGATATACAAAAACCTTCCATATGTGTTTATTCCATGGTAAGACTGAAAGATGTAAAAAGCAAATGCTTGAATTTTCAATGTCAGAAATTATTTCTAGAAAGTATTTCCCAAAATTTCTAATAGATGATATAGATAATTTCCATGCAATTATATGTGTCATTCTGACAAATTCTAATTCCATTTAACTTTTATTATCAAGTCCCTGAAATTGTATTTCAATCCAGTGCTCAATATCAATTCAGATTCCTTTCTGAACTCTCACTTGAGCAAACAACAAAAACAACCACAGAACTCACTGATGTATACTTAAGGGATAACGTGAGTTTTTCCTTTCTTTGAAATATATTTTTCAGAAGCTTCGCAAAGCCTGTGAAGTGGCTGTCATTTGAACTATGCTTTCTCAAGTTTTGATAACAGTGCCTGGAGAAAGAGCTTCAAAACCATACTAAAAAATTAAACGATCCTCCCAACAGTTTGGTATTTTTAAATCCTCCCTATTCTTGCAAAGCTACCTATTGTAGCTCCACACTGAAGTCACCAACGCCTACTTGCAGCATTATTCTCAGCATTATTCTCAAGCCTCGAGATACTGAGTATAGATGAAACCTCGGTAGCTGTGATTTGAATTTGCTTCTTCCCTAGTATGGCCCCTGTCATCCTAGCATCCTATGGTGCAGTGGGTATCCACAATCGCAGGATTTGTGGCCAAGGCTAAATACACTTGCACACTTACTGAAAAGAGATGTGGCCCATCAGCAGCAGAGCTTAGTAAAATTTTGCTGTATATAAGAGAGGAAATAATACTTAACATGCTATTATGCTTTGCTACATCTTCACTTTTAAATTGAGAAATTTTAGACAATCGATGACTTAGAAATGAGTATATAAGCACATTAAGACCACTCATGTAAGCCATACTTCACTAAATCTAATGTTTTATAAGGGTAAATGAGCGAAAAGTGGGTACAGAATTTATTTGCACAGGAGTCGATGATAATTACAGATATCAGTCTCACTCCTGGGCGGAATTCAGAGATGAGTTCCCTGTCTCACAAGCACCAAATGACTGAGCATCAGTCTCAGCGACCATGGTAGCTGGGACCTCGGCCCATGAGTGAGGTATCTGCTGCTCCAAGCTAGTCCGACTCTGGCTTTGGTTCCTATTTGAAGTTGTCCTCCAACTTCTCCCTTTTTGGAGATCCAACAGCAGAATGCCATCTTTTTTCCCCTGAATTAGTAACTTTCTTCTCATAGACTGCCAAAGCTACCTTTTTAAAATGTACTCAACAAAATAAAGGATAAACTCTTTTTCAGATAGTTCTTTGAAGTGGTATATCAAAGATTAATAAAAGAAGACTGCTATTGATAAACTTACATAAATATTTACTTCCTTTTCATTGAGTGACCAATTCACATAAATTTCTTTTGGGTGACTTTAGTGTTTAAAGTTCCACTAACATATTCTTGTGTGAATTAATAAACCACAGATACGAGAGTCAGTATAAAGCTTTACTACTGTCATTACTTGGGATACAAGAAAGAGAAAGTGTGGTAACAACATTTTAGATACTGTGCCTTAAACAAATTCACAAATGAAAGAATTTGTTAAGCTAAATTTCATTATAGTTGAAAACATCTTGGCAGAAGACAGTAATAAGAAAAAGAGAGGAGCAGGGAGATAGCTCCGTGGCACAAGTGCCTACCTGGCAAGTGCAAGGTCATGAGTTTGAACCCTGGTCCCGCAAAAATTAAAACAAAAAAAAAGAGGAGAATAAAAGATAAATCCCAGAATGGAGAAAATACTTTCAAAAGTTGTACCTAATGAATATCTGTGATCCAGTATGTATAAAGAACATGTAATATTTAATAAAAGAAAAAAGCTTGATTAAAATATTAATCATTACTTGAATGAAAAGCTTATCACAGAGATATACAAATTGAAAATAAGCAGAGGAAAAAAATTCCACATTGTATGTCATTATTTAATAGTAAAAAATAAACGAGTTATCATGCCATTAAAAAAAAATAGTAGTAAGTTTACAGACGTTGCTAACTAAGAGAACCCAATGTTTGTACTCCATGATTCCAAACATATGACTCTCTGGGGCCAAAGAAACTGTGAACTCCATAAAGTTAGTGGTCTCCAAGGGCCAGGGGAGGGCAAGTATCACTATATGGAGCACAGTGAATATTCTTTTAGGGTAGACAGAATATATGATAATGCAATGGCGAATATATATCATTATACATTTTTCAAACCCATACAATGTGCAACTACTGTAAACAATAGACTGATGTGTTTTGTACATTAATGCATTAGAACAAAACTACTGGGCCAATAGGGATATTAATAATGGCAAGGATTATATAGGTGTGCATGGTAAAGAAAATTAAGAGTAAAAAAAAAGAAAAGAAAGAGGTAAGAGACTAGTAAGTACTTGTTACTTTTTTATTACTTTTTAGGAATATATTCTTGGGGCTCAGTGTACTAATGTGCCTGCTTAGGCTAGTTCATAGTGAGATCCAGTAACAAGCAAATACAGTTATCTATCTATTTATCTAAATATCTATCTATCTATCTATCTATCTATCTATCTATCTATCTATCTATCCTATCTATCTGTCTGTCAGAGTCCTTTTCTGGTTCTTGTCTCAGCATAAGAAGCCTCAGCTTACAACCTTAAAACCACATTGTTGGAATTCCACCAAGTTGATCCCAATCTACTATTCCTAGTGCAACCCATGGTGATAACAAAGATACTAAGACATATGTATGTATATATATATATATATATATATATATATATATATATATCCCCAATAACTATATATATGTATGTATATATATCCCCAATAACTATATATATATATGTATATATATATACATATATATATAGTTATTGGGGAGCCAAGGGGCCCTAATTCTAACCATACAGATGACTTTCCAGAACCAAGAAAGAGACCCAGGACTGCACTAGGGTTTTATTCATTGGAGAAGGGGGAGTGGCTTGCGAAAAGAAAGTGTAGGAAGAAGGTGAGCACTGAAGGGAATTGTGGGAAGAAGGTGAGCACTGTGAGCTGGGCTAGATAGGAGACCTACATTCACCTCCACCATATTCAGAGATATGCAAAGGAAGTAATTTGCATTATGCTATTGAGATAGTATCTAATATTTTGGGGGTCTGGTACTCCAGCTCCGATATGTAATCTTTCAAGCCCCAGGAAGTTACAGCCTCCATCTCGAGGCTCCATCCCAGCTGACACCATGGAGCATTGGCTCTTTGTCCTGTTATCAGGGAAACACACGTGCCATCTTCAAAAATTACCACCAGCGCCTTGGCTAGATCAATACACACTGCTTGAGGTCAGTTTAGAGGACGATAAGAAGTCCTAACCAGCTCTGTACATTTCAATACAAGGGAATAGGGTCAGGCTCAGTCAAAATGGAGGCAGTCACTCTTCTTTCAAGGAGATCTGCTCAGGGGACTGGGGAGATAGCTCCGTGGCACAAGTGCCTGCCTGGCAAGTGCAAGGTCGTGAGTTTGAACCCTGGTCCCACAAAAAAAAAAAAAAAAAAAAAAAAAAGGAGAGCTGCTTGCTCAGCCGGTCCTCCACATCTATTCTTAAAAGGAAGAAATAGATTGTCACCAGATCCAATAATTTATATTTGATTTCTATTTGCTGTTTTGAGTTTAGGTAAACTTCACACATCATAAAAACAACGACTTTAACATTCAGTTACATTTATAATACATAAAGCAATGCACAACTTCAGTCTCTACCTAATTCTAAAACATTTTCATCTTCCAAAATGAAGAGCTGATGATATAGTTCGGTGGCACAGTGCTTGCCTGGAAAGCACGAGTTTAATTCCTAAAAATAAAAATGTAAGCCGGGCGTGGTGGCACATGCCTGTAATCCCAGCACTCGGGAGGCTGAGGCAGGAGGATCGGTGAAAGTTCGAGACCAGCCTGGGCTACCAAACTGCGCTCAAGGCCAGCCTGAACTGTACAGCAAGACCCTGTCTCAAAAAGACAAAAAAAAAAATGTGTGCAAAGTGAGGCAGCACATGTACATAGCAGTGGGACTTTTCTAGTTTGGACAGGGCTCAAATATAGACTTGTGGAGGGCTAGGACAGTTTTTGTGTTATTTTTTATTATTTTATTTTATTCAAAGCTAAATATGAGGAAAATCTGAAAAGTAAATCCTTCAAAGACAGAAGCAAAACAAAATACAGAATAGAATGATAAGCAGTCTGGTGGCGACTGGTGTCCTTGTTCCCTACAGGAACTTACCGGGCCTGTCCTCTCTGTCTTTATTTCTGTCAGCATTCTGCTTTTCTGCGTGCTAACCAGGATCTCCTACCAAACTACGTTTTTAGCTCTCTAGGTCTTCTCTAGATGAAGTCTTCAGAATTTTCAAAACCGTTCATCAGACCCATTGTAGTGGGTTACAACAGCATAATCAAGTACAGTTACATCTGGGGCCAAAGTCCTGACACCAAAATTGTCTTGGTCACTTTCTTCATCACAGAAATGAAACAGCTGACACCTCCAATGTAAGGGGGATAAGGCTTCTTCTTTTAAGCAGTTTTAATTCTGAAACATGATGCTAGCACCTGGGAAAGGAAAACTGTTTCCATCCTAGAGGCCAGTCAGCAGGCAGCAAAGATAGACCAGGCAAGAGACCCCTATGCAGCGCTCCCACGGGAAGCCCTGTGCTGCACAGAGCCCAGTTCCTGGTAGCATGCCCTGCCCTGGTCCAGTCACCTTCAGACATGTAAGCCTTTGTCACCACCCCCCCCCCCGAAGATCTCAACCACTGCAGAGTTTTCATATTTAAACTTGAGCAGGCCTTTGAAGAACTGCTCCCTACACAGCCCTAATGTCATGGCACCACTGCGGTGTACTTCTCGTCATAGCCAGCCAGACTTCAGAGACTGTCCTTACACTTGGAGGTCTGTTAACCGAAGTGAGCTTCTCTTCATTAAGTACTCAGCCTAACATACTGTACTACGGTAAAAAAGAAAAAAAAAAAAATATATATATATATATATATATATATATATATATATTGACTAAGTCTTAGCCCAGTCTAATTCAACATCATTGAATACTATTATGGAAGAGGAGCAGTATCCTTTCAATAGAGATGTATGTATAAAATAAGAAGTGTATAAACTTATATATGACATTTTTTCTTTGAAAACAAACATGATGGCCAGCAATATAATGATTGACCTTATCCCAAATCACTGAATTTTGTGATGATGCATTTCTTTTCCTTGTAAATGCCTAATTTCTACAGGTAATTCTATGTTGTGAAATTGACAGTTTCACAATAAGGTTTAAAATTATATTAGTGACCCAGCTGCTACTGAAACAGCAGTGCTAGAATTGCTGACCTATAAACTCATTATCCATTTTTTTAAACAATGCTGTGAATAATTACCTTTTTAATGATTTATGCATCATTTGAGCGATATGCTCAATGAAAATCACACCAATTGCAAAGGTATCATTGTTCATATTCGTGTTATATGATTCCATATGTTACATATATAAACTTGGTGTCTCAGCACGGTTTTGGAAATGTAGTCCCCTGTTAAGCAAAGTGACGTGTCAACCACGTGCTTGCCATCTGCCATATTATTCCTGTCAAATGGGTTATGATGTTTTCCTATGCATAAATCTTTTGAGGAGGAGGATGGTTCGGTTTATGGAGAGAAGTGGAATTATATTCATTAATAGTAATAGCACGCGCATGCACATGTGTGTGGATTTGTTCTGCCCCAGGAGAGGACCGTCTTAAGAAGCCTAGGTCACAGAGCTGTGAGGTCAAGTGCAGTCAGTGCGTTTCGCTCAGGGACACTTTGCCCTTAGTTAAGCTAAGAACCATGAGGCCAAGGGCGATCGCCTTTCTCATTTATTTTTATGTTTGTTTTGAAGCTGTCTCTGTGACTGGGTAGTGTTCTCATGCAATGCTGTCTCCATGGGAGGCTGAGCATTTTAATGAGTCCTCTGAGGGCTAGCAAGGCATCTTCTGGAGACACAGTGCCTATGTCCTCAGGCGTTCCCTCTCCAGCAGGCGCGCTCTGTCCTGACACTCTTCTCGCTCACTGAGCCACTTGCATAGATATAAATAACTAGCTTATTCTTAACAGAAATTTCTATTTATAAAACATTTTGAAGTCTCTTAAAAATTGGCTTTCTTATGGAAATTACAACCATTTGATTTAAACTTAGCCAATTGCAAATGCATTGTCATCTTTCACCATTCTTTAATCAAATATTGTGTAATATAATTTTTTGTTTAGCTGTTTTGCATAATTTCTCCATGAAAGTTATCAGCAGAGAATATTCCATAGTGTCCCACAACACTTTAAAACATCAGTAACAAACTTTTTGAAGAGATACTTAACATTAAGAAGGTAAAATTGAAAGTGAGGGCTGCAACATATGATTGTTTATTTCACACAGAAAGCTTAGTGGTAAAATAATTTAAATATTGACCCACAGTTTAAAATGGTTCCTAGACACTATAGAATTCATTGATTTGCAAAGAAAAATGAATAGAATGTCTTATTTAGTCAGCTTCAATTTACAATGGTATTACTATTAATATACTATATTAGTGATCACTCTGGTCAAGGAAGACATGAGGATTTCGATAGTTTGTGAGCCAGTCTGAAACAGTGGAGGAGGGAGTGAATGACTTAGTGAAAAGTAAACTCCAGTGTCTGCCGTCACAGCTATCTTCGAGATGCGTCTGTGAAAAGCAAGTTGATTTGAATGCAAACGAGCAAGGAAACAAGTTCCAAACCCACACAAGTGGACACACAGAAGTAAGACTGACTCTGAGTCTCACAAATATTAAACATACTTTTTAAAAAATATTTTTGTAAAAAAATTCAATTTGCTATCAAAATAATGATCATAAAATCATACTTCTTATAAACATAAACCTATGCTGTCTACAACTAAAATTTTACTATCCTTTCCAAACATAGTTTTGATATAGCACAATGCAATTCTCAGTGTAGTTGTGTATTTCGCATATGTCAGTATATATAAATTAGTCAGGGAATGTCTGTTATTCTTCTAGATGTGTGCTGCTTCTAACATTATATCAATGATTGCTATACTCTCTCCCGAGTAAATGTTTGTTTTAAAAAATAATAATAAAAAGAATAAAAGACAAGAAAAAATACCATAGTTTTATTCCATTATGATTTAGTATATGGTAAATTCCTAAATTTCTGTGTAAAATGTACAATATTTTTCACATTCTATAGGGCTCTAAGATATCGATGGTTGATGGAAAATGCATGTTTCATATTACACCTAAGGCATCTGATAGTCAGAAACATAGTGATGTTAATCTCAAGCGTCTATGTCATAGGGAACAATATCATTAAGTTTCTCTCCTGGAGGATTAACAACTTAAGCTGGTAGACAAAAATATTAGAGAAAAAAAAAAGGACTATAAGGATAACCAATATTTTGGCCCTGGCCATTTAAGATCAGTGACAACTCAGTAAATAAGACAACCTGTACTGTTACATCCTATAACTCAGTGGCGTACCTAATATTCTGTACAAGGGACTACAGAAGAAAGCAATTGATGAAGAAGAGTGTGCCTAAGGATAGTCACTTAGAAAGAAAACTTTCTCTCAGGCTTTCACAGAAAGCAAATTGGTCGAGCAACAGCCATGACTCATTCAGAGGGCTGACACTGTCAAAAGATCTACAAAGGGCTGTCCATGGTTTCAGGGTAAATCCTGTGGGGATTTAACTGACCTCATCAGATACAAAAGTTACATTTTTTGTTATATAGGGCTTGCTTTATCTTGGTCTTAACCATCCAGCAGAAACATCTAACCATGAGGTATTGAAAAGTAAAGCCATATTAATATACTGAGTTGTAAAAGGCTCAAGTCAAGAGTTTCTGACATTACCAGCTCTTCTGATAAGCCACTACTGTTATGGGATATTGGGCTATCTATGCACATCTACATTTTATTAGTTCAGTGAGAAGATTTGTACTCCCAGTGTTCAGAAAAATTATCATGTCTGAATCTTGTACTCTAAATAACTACTATGAAGACAAAAATATACAATGTATTAATTTTCCAACTATCCAATTAAGCTGTTGTGAAATGGTCTCATTGCTATTTCTTTTCATTAAAATTAATTTAAAAAACAACAAAAAAACCCAAGATATAATTTCTGCATTTTGCTCTCCGAACAAGTGCTATGAAGACAACAATATGCAATGTATTTATTATTCTAACTGTCCTAATAACCTGTTGGAAACTGTCCATTACTAATCCTTTCTATTAAAATTAATAAAAATAGTAATAATTAGCAAATAAAGTAGATATAACATTCTTCTTTTACCATGAAATTCATTCATTCATTCATTCGTTAAATAAAAATTGACTGTCCCTTTCCTCTCACTAGAGTTCATAGTGTGTGAGCATGATTGTCATTGACAGTTCTCTAAGTTGAGAGGATGTGTGCTATAGGTAAGGGGATGGGAATGAAAGTAGTATATAAATATATACAATAATATACATACATATATTCATGAAAATAAGGAAGATCTACTCATAGCAGTATTTATAATTGCTCGTGATTTTGAACATTCATTCTTTGGCAAGCACTGTGTTAAATTACCTTCCATTATCAATCCACATGCTCTTAGGATCTCTAAGTAACAGGTGAAATTATTACTTCCATGTTAGAACTGAGAAAATTAATGGTGAGAAAAGTCTACATTTAATAATTTAATAACAGCTCTCACTAGCTAATTGGAGAGGGGTTTCTCCAGGGATCTCACATCTGATGATGTGTCTAGATAACAGCAGAAGTTTGTTTCAGGATGACTTCTCAGCTGGAGTTAAGAATTCAGAGTTCTTTGTCCACCTACCTGGCACTGCCACATTAGATATTTCCCTTCCTAACGGTTAGTTGTGTGCATTGACTTGCATGGTAAAGTGGAAAAGTTCTGATTTCTCCCCCATTTTCTTTTCTTATGTCATGACACATATTGTTACCAGATATGCATAGTACTGTCTAATCAAAGTATATATACTGCATGCAGTTTATTCATATCAAATATTTAATAAATGTTTAAAGTATGAGTTGTCATATTACTGAAAATATGGTAAACTGAGACAGTAGTGTTTGGGCCATTGGTTTAGCTTTTTAATATATATATATATATATATATATATATATATATATGTATGTATATATATATTAGAACTTAAAAAATGAAGGATAAGGCTGAGGCCAGAGGATTGGTGCAAGTTCGAGACTAGTGTAAGCTACAAAAGCGAGCTCAAGGCCAGCCTGAACTGCATAGAGAGACCCTGTCTCAAAAAGACCAAAAAAAAAAAAAAAGGAAAGTGAAGGATAATTAGCCATATGGAAAGGAAGATAAATCCTTCTCTGGTATCTTATTCTATTTTTTTTTTTTT